>PVKC010000256.1:24732-52226 GCA_004027635.1 Crocidura indochinensis | reverse complement strand
CTGTCACCATACAACCAGGCAATATGTGTCTGTTTTATACTATGAATTCTAGGGAATATGTGTTTTTTAGTGTTTGTGTTTCAGGCTAAGCACAATGCTGGTATCTTAAAATAATCAATGCATATTGATGAATGACAGAGGAAGTTAATTAAAGTAAAACTATCCTAAGATATTCCTAACAGCCTGATGAAAAAGATAAGGCACCAAGTTTACCCATGTAAATAATAAAAAATAGTGGTAGCTCTCTCTCAGGTGACCAAAACTTCCTTATAAATATGGTTTAGCTAAGACTGCAGTACATCCTTACCAAATCAATTTAATTTTAAACACTGACAAAGTGTTAGAATTTTCCACTGAGAAAATAATATTTCTGATCCCTAGTAGCATAGGCCAATTTAGCTCTGATAATTGAAGTTGCACCTCCAGTCAGGGCCCCTCAGCTCTAGGTGTTGAATGTGCTGTCTCTGTGACCCATTTAGTGGGGCAGATTGCTACCTTCCAGCCACAGTTCTAGTAATACTGAAGGGGGAGCAAAGACAACTCCATATTCTACTTCATGAATTGGATCCTTCCCAATTGTTAGTGAAGGGAGATAGGTCTAGATGCTTCTTCCAAGCATGAGGTGTCATTGTCTTTTTTAATAGACTCACTGCCCTGACCGTGTTGGCCCAAACCATCTTTCTATTCAACTTGGGGACTGTCCATTGTTCTTCAGTGTATGATTAGAAGATTAACTATCATGTAAGAACCTAGGAAAATGAACTCCCAGGAAGCCCTTCCAAAGCAAGAGTAATTCATTACCCAGCCTGATTTCCACTTAAAATGTACTTTAAGCACACTTCCAACCACAAACTCTAAATCACCCTGTGTTCGCAAAGTCCATCATGTTTTATTTTATTGCATGGCGTTGTCCTGACATAATCCCTTGCAGAGCATCTCGGAGTGCTTTACAGATCAATAAATTACTTACCTGCACTGCGGGAGCAGCGCCTGCAAGGCCAGAACACTCATTCTGCAGGCAGCCTGTTTTCCAGGAAGCCAGGAAGGCTGTGGGGTGCCAAGAACCAGCAGGAGTAAGATCCAAGCAAATATATGGGTTGGGGGAGTGGTGCCTCAAGAAGCACATGCTCCAGTTAAAGCTATGTGAGTGAAATATATTAAGCTTCCATGATTGAAGAACCAAGAGAAATGAGAAATTTGGATCCTTCAGTGTGCAAATCAAGTGTTTGGTCATGAACCCATAAATTATCTTTCTGTCTTGAAAGATTCAATCTAGCTTTTAAAATGATACAAGCATAAAATTCAATGTAATGTCTTAGAATTTCTTAAGGCTGGTGGTCATTTTCTAGTCCTTATCACATCACTATCATTGTTTTGGACCTACAAAATATCTGTATAGAGAAGTATATAGAAAAAACATATACTCACATACACACATACATTCATGCACATGCATTGTCTCTCTGTCTGAAGCCCAATATGAATTTAATCTAACTATGATTTGTTGGTGATTACTTGTACAATTTAGGATAGCAGGAAAAAAAAAACAGATGAGTAAAGCTATTCCTATTCAGATAATTTATTGCATAGAAGAAAGATAAGACAAGTGGAGAATTGAGTTGATATTTTTTAATGATTTACTCTTTATTGGTTTAAAAATGAGGAAAATATGCAGGAAAATAAAAAGTTCAAAAATAAATCAGAGGTGGGGGAGAAAAATGTAAAATATTTTACATCTTTCATACCCTAGCATAAGTCATAAGGAAGAGGCTTCCTTTTGTTGATACATCATTATTATTATATTGCCCAGATTATTCAATACTATTAACTGGATCTAGGATTTGGTTCAAAACTTACAAAAAAAGCCAACAAACTTATCAGTCATTTTGAAAGACCATACATTTCACAAACAGCATTGGCATGTTACCTTGTGCTAACGCTGTCAGTCCCTTGCCCAGGCACCAGAGGATCATGAATACCTCGGAACATACATACATCCTGAACCATCATTCTAAGAGGCCAGAGCCTCTCACTGGCTCACATGCTGCTCAACATAGGCAGTTTCTCTTTATTTATTTTTTAGACCACTGTACAAATCAGCAAAGAGAGTCTACCATGCATCATGCAGAAGAAATAACACTATTCTGGGCTAGGAATCTCAGAGCCAAAACAGAGAAATAAAAAGAAAGAAAAAGAACAAACATAACAGAAAGTTCCAGCTCTCTTCTTGCACTGGGACTGTTGTCTGCCCCCCACTGCAATTCCATGGTTATGGCCACTATATACACTCACCAGGAGATGGGCTACTGCTTCTTTCAGTCTAGGTGTCAGATCACCCTCCCCCCGCAAAAAAAAATGAGAACAGAGTGATTCCTCCACCTCCTAGATTTATAAATAAGTAGATTAAGGTGATCTTGTGAGACACCAAGGTAAACCACTAAAATATAATATCTTCCCCCCAAAAGAAAAGAAAACTTTTTCACATCCTATTCATCTCATCTCCCCTTCCTGCCCTTAACCTACTTACCCTCTCCAATCCTAAAATAAATAAAACCTAAAGGTCTTTCCAGAAAGCATATCCATCTTTCCTTTCCTGGCTCAGCAGGCTCACTCTCACCAAACCTGTGAGACCTCAGACTTTGGTGTCCCATCTTTTCATCTACATCCCTCCCAACTCCCAGCCCTCAAATCAGACCCTCATATCCTCCAGAATCTACTCCATTCCCAACATGCCTCTGCCTACAGGGAAGATAAAGAAAGTCCACTTTCCAATAACTACTCAGAAAGAAACAAAAACTGGCAAGTCCATGTAGGAAAAGCTTTCGGAGATGCTCCAAGTCATCCCAAATGGGGACCTTTGTACAGCAATCTAATTATTTACATGAACCAACCACAATGGAAAGGACTTGATTATTTCTCTTAGAGGCAACTCTTCTCTCTTCATGGGGTCAGAGTTCACCTGTGAGTGTTGTTTTAAGGCCAGACTGAGTAACCCTACATAGACAAAGCCTGTTGAGGCTATCTGCTGTTAAACAGAGTTTTGATTGTGAAACATTAGGAAAAAAAGAGAAAAAACACTGATTATTCACATATTGTATTATGAATGCTCTTTTTTAACCAAAAGAATCATTTATATTATTTCTGCAAAAAAAAAATCAAATGTCTATTTATAAGTCCAAAAGGTCACAGCACATGTGGTTTTTGCTTTCCACCCTTGGTCTGGTGAAGGGCGGAAGTGTGGCCTCTTCCAAAGGGTCAGTGCAGAAAGGGGCAGAAGGCAGACCTCCTTTATTTCTGTAGGATCTCAGCTTTGTATTTCTTAAGGATGTGGTGGTCAGGTGAACTGATTTTCACCAGAAGACCAAGGAACACTTTCTTTGAATTGATTTTTTAAAATACTACTTAATACATAATTTTAATAAATACAAATTCAATGCAAAGTTAATTCAGTTTGCCTAAAAAAAAACCCTAAAGAAGTAGAGGATATCTAGTAGGAGATGGTCTGGAAGAGCCTATGGAAGAGGTGATCACTCTCCTGTCCCTGAACCATTGAAAGAAAGACAGATAGAAGAGAAGTCTAAGTGATCAACTAAGTATCAAGATCACGCATATAAGGAGAAAAGAAGTACAACACAGACTTACCTATGAGTTGAGTGTCTTCATTTAGGTAGAGTATAGAGAGGAGCAAAAGCTAGTATTAAATAAGAAAGACAATACAGGATGAAGAAATCCTTGTTTGATACCCTCTTTGATGGAGGAGAAAGTAAAACACAATTAGGGTTGAGTGATTAATGGCTCAAGCTGAACAGAGACCAACTCTAGAAAGTCCCAACCAATCAGAATTGCATAAGAGGGTTGCACTCTGCCCTTAATGCAGGTAAAGTGGTCACCGCTTATCTTTCCTGAGAGCTCAGGAGATCAGAGGGCGTTGTTTACTCATGAACTATGTACCCTGGATTGGCATAGGAAGACAATTGCAATGGGCACATAGAAGAAGCTTCTTTTGGAAGAAAGTAAGCTTTTAACCCAGTGTCAATGGGGCTGAAGGTGTTTTGACAGTTTTGTGGTTGTTACAGACACAGGGCAGATTAGGAAGCTGTCTTTTGAATAATCATTATTATTCTACCTATAAATATGTGCTGAGCTTTCACTATGAATATAAATATGAATAAGTCATATCTAAGGCCATCAAAAAGCGAGTGGTCTAGCAGGTGAGAGATACTAAGCAAATAACCATAGCATAATGGGAAAAACTTCAAGAATTGAACTTGGGAGGGGGAAAGTCAATAAATGACACCCTGACTTCACAAACCAACTTAAAGATCAGCCAGCTGCATAGACATTCAAACCCTCGTCACTTGGTCAGTATGAATTGTGATACTGGGACAAGGCATCGATGATCAGCAACATTTGCTCACTCTGAATCTTGGAAGGAGATAGCACAAAATAAAGGCAAGCTGTGCTTGAGCACCCTCCCTGTGGGGTACTGCCCTGGGAAACACAAGAGGAAGAAGATTCTTATAAAATTTCTTAAAGGACACTGAGGTATGAGAACCAAAGAAAATCTGTGTCCAAAAGTAGTATATAGACACTAGGGCCCCTTTCTTCCTCTGGGATAAGAGAGACAATGAGAACAAGTATTTATTGCTCATCAAGTATGTATGTGCAACTTAATGAGTATTTGTGTATATGCATGCAGTGTTGATCTTTTCATGAAGGAGAAACAGCAGACAATGGACCAGTGATATACAGAAAGGCAGAGATAGTCAGGTCAAGAAGGGTACCATAAAAAAAAGGGTACCTAGAGTGCCATTTGATCCACACTTTCAGGATGAGTGAGTGTGGTCCAAGGACATAAGGACTAAGGTAGTCATAAATTCACAAAGTCATCAATATGTGGAAAACAGGTACAAGTTGAGGAAGACATGAGAAAATGTCATAAGCAGACATTAGTGACTATAAGGATTGGTATTCTAAGGAAAGGAGTTTAGGTGTTATTGGGTGGACAACAGGGTTTGAGTTTGAGTTACTTAAGCTGAACTATGATTGAATCAGAACCACATTCAGTAAGATGATGCTGAAGACAGAATTTGAGAGCATGTATGGGAAGAGTCAATGGGAGTGAGAATAGAGACAGAAAGAAAATAGTACCACAATGCTGCATGTAACTTTTCCCATTAGATTTCCTGACTGCATTTCCATTGGAGGAAACAGAGGCTCAAATTTGAGAAAAATATTTCTTTTCTGGTTTAGGTTATCCTTTTAATTTCTCACTTATTTTCAAAGCCCTGTTTTTCAACCTCTGGGCACTTTTGCATGCTCAACAAAAAAAGCCTCTGCAGGATTTTAATTTATGTTTTCTCTTTTTTCTTCTTACAGTATCTCCCAAAATCGTAGAGATTTCTTCAGATATCTCCATTAATGAAGGGAACAATATCAGCCTCACATGCATAGCAACAGGTCGACCAGAGCCTACAGTTACCTGGAGACACATCTCCCCCAAAGGTAAGAGAATGTCTCAGTGTATTGCAAAATAAGAAGAGGTAAAATGGTATTACTCTATGGGCCAGGAGATTCTGACCTAGTGCAAAGGATTCTATGATTTACATGACCTGATAATAGTATACTCGTGAGTGTGCAATGCATGTTGATGTTCTCTCCATATTAGACACACACAACACACACACACACACACACACACACACACACACACACACACACACACTGAGCTTTTAAGAAATCATGCTTAAGAGTCTCCACTCCCTAGGGAATGATTTCCAGTTACTGCTGGGTAAAATGCTGGCATGGTATTCCTGGTGAACTTTACTAGCTATGCTTCATGATGAAACAGTCAACTCTGGTAGTCTTGCTGGTTGTTTGAAGCATCAAAACAATTTCTGTATTTTAGAAGACATAAGCTGAAGACTCAGTTACATCACAGCTTTGGATGGCCCCTGTCCTAATGGACATAAGTTCTGTGTCTTCAGCTTTGCAAACTGTTGGGTCATTAGTTCAACTAAATATTTTGTAGTTTTGTGGTTGATTTCTTCCGATTCATCCCAGATTATATGCATAACCTAACAGTATTAGCCATAATTGCATAATGTATGTTTTCTGAGTGTCTACATGCTTTGTTGACTAGACTGTATTATTTGCAGAGATTGAAAGTTAGACCTTGTAAACTTTAGGCAAATGCCATATGTCATGAAGGTATCTTGGATGCAGAGTCCATAGCATGGTTGTGTTTGTTCTTTGGTATCTGTTTCGTGCTTACAGTTGTCGAGATATTTTTATAACTGAACAATAAAGACCTACAGACCAATTCCTGCCTACTTTCTTAAGACTCCCATTATTATAAGACAAATACCCCTCCAAAGTGAACATGCTAAACAGCCAGTGATTGTTGAATGAGAAAACAGACCAGCAATACCTGAAAAAAATAGTGAGAAGTTGGTCCAGGGAGATTTTTGGAAAGTGGCATCTGATCAGAGACTAAGGAGCTTTTTTTCATTGCCTTCTGTTGCTGGTTGGGGAGAACTCTGTGTGTGTGTGTGTGTGTGTGTGTGTGTGTGTGTGTGTGTGTTCATGCATTTACAAAGATGCATACAAGTGGGAAGGTATTTGGATGACTGAGTCCTGCTCCTATAAGGGTTTAAAAAAAGCCGTAGGTTGGGGTGCTTCTAATTTTGCAAGTTGGTCATCTCAATGCAGACCACAAGTAGAGGACTGGCATATAGAAAACGTAGTTAAGAGGCTCTTAGAATCAGTTCCATAGAAGGGAAGCAGACAAGATGGAGAAGAGGCAGAGTGAAAACCCAGCAGAGGGGGTTCCTTATATCTGATTACAGGAATTGAGCTACAATTGCTTTTCAGAAAGGTTCTCTGTGGAGGTGAGGAAATTCACTTCCTGTCCCAGCACAGCAATCACTAAAATTAGACTCTCCCCAGAAGGCCATGTTTTTGGGTGAGCTATGCTCTTGATGTAAACACCCCTAGGGGTTCCCGCCAAGGGTAGTGCACAACCTTGGTTATGCCCTCGGTTTCTGAAGGGATAGCACTTCAAAGTGTCCACATCAACATCAAAACATATTCGGGCTGGAGACATTCACACACGTGAGATCCCAATTTAAATTTCCTCCATCACATACCCCCTACACGTGGTGAGGTAGGCCCAAAGGCCCATTAATACTGAATTAAGAAAAATTAATAATGGATAAGATAGAATCAGCTAGTTAAAATCTATGCACAGGTTCCAGAAGGCAAATACATGCATTGGCCATTTGCCCTGTTATAGAAGGTATGGCCTGGATTCTCAGGAGTGGCCCTGGGCCATGGGTCCTAGGAGCCATCACTTGTGGGGAGCCAGGGTTCAGTGAGAGCATGCACCTCTCTGCCAAGCTCTACATTGCAATGACCTGCCATGGGTAAGGGCCTCTAGTCATGGAGGGGGCTACAGCTGGGCTCATTAGTGATGGAACCTAGCCCAGGCCATCCAAATGGACAGACTTGATGAATGTGAGGATGTGATGTTTACCACGAAGGAATGTCAAGTCCCTGATGCCTATGCCTTTGGAGTCTACACAACATCCATCAACCTGGGTGTGATGGTTTGTCTGTGTTCAAAATCTCTGGTCCCCCTACTTTGGTGCAGGGCTCCCTGTCATCTTCTGATATCTTGTCTCTTTTCTTTCTTCCTCATCCTGACCCTTCCAGCTCTTTGTCCTTTTTCTGGTGTATCTATGCTGCTCATCTCTCTGTCTCTATCTCTCTGTCTCTCTCTGTCTCTGCCTGTCTGTCTTTCTTTCTCTCTCTTTCTCCCTTTCTCTCTCCCTCCTTCCTTCCCTCCTATTTCGTGGTGCATTTTCTGCCTTTGTTTTACCCTTTGTCCTCTTTTTATTCATTATTCTACTTCCTTTCTTATATAACTTCAGGAATGCTTCTTCTTCCAGTTCCTCTCCTAATTTTCTTTCCTCTCCTGCTCCTCCCAACTCCTTTTGTCTTCCTTCTGCCCTCAGATTCCCCTTCTGTTCTCCTTGCTGACATCCAGTCCTCCCTGAAACCCCTTCTCTGCTTCCAAGTCCAGAAGGTGTGACCAGCTGACACATGTCCCCAGTGTTTATTCTTTGAGGTAGGCCAGACGCAGCTCCGAGTCCTGAGGTTTTAGCTGCTATGGAAACAGGATGGAAGGGGAAAAGAGCTGGAAAACCAAATCCACCTGTGGATGAGTATAATTTCCATGAACAACCTTTCCTTGATCCTTAGTCCAGAAAAGCCATTCCAGATTTGTTCTTATGAGACACACCAAGCAATAATTAATCACCTTGGGACCCACTAAAATGCTTCTTTCCAGTGACTGATGTGAGATCAGAGAAGTCACTGGGTCAGGACCACGTCTGCTAGAGATCTTTAACCATAAGACCTTCATTTCCCCCTTCAAAATAGTTCCAAATGGCAGCTTATTTTCCACCAAAATAACAGATTTGGGACTCCTTCAAGAGGGGCAGAAAGATCCAGTTTTTGCCAGCAGAGGCTCCAGAGTCAGGTCTTTTGAGGTGTCTGTGTGTGCACTGCCTTTGTGGGTACACATGCTTCAAGTTACTGAATCGATCCCGACCTAGGCAAAATGCTTTGGCCAATCATGAGGATGTCATCACCCTTCCTCTGTTCAGTTGCATCTCTCTGTTTTGTAGGAATCTGAAAATATTCCATGTCCAGGTCAGGGCAAAAGCTCAAGGTCTACTGTGCGTCAGGTTCTGCATTGGTTCTGTGCCACTATAGGAATATGCCTTTCTAATCACTGATTTGGGGGTAGGGGCTTTGGGGTCCTACCCAGAAATACTCAGGTATTACTCCTGGTGATGTTCCAGGTAAAAATTCCTGAACAACCAATAAGAAAATGGGGGTGAAACTTGGGTGATCAAGTATTCCACTCAGCTGAATGCATAAGCCTCCATCAATCTCTACCTACACTGAAAATGAACCGTTCCCCAAACCAAGGCCAGTTACAAAACCCTTGTAGCCCTTTAGTATTAGGGGGACTCAGGAAGGTCCTCTGAGCCATTCATAGATAATTAGTTATTACTGATTGAGGAGTTCTTTGTTTCTCTTAGCTTTGAGTTTCTGCTTCCCAATACAATGCCCGATAATAAGAAAAAACATCCAGTGTGACTAGATTCCCTGCTTCAATCCTGCTATTTGCCCTACCTGATCTGTACCCTCTGACTATAAGCTACTGCTGCCCCCAGATAGAGCTGGGAGAATTTAGGGGGGTGCTCAACAGGAATCCCCTTTTCCTTAAAGAAGAAACTCTTTGAACTTACTTTTAGCAGAGGTTGAGAAGATTCACATGTGATGTTGAAGGAGAGTCGTGCTAAACTGCCTTCAGATGCTTAATGAAACCCCCTCCCAACGGATTTATTTGGCATATTACTAAAATATGCCAAATAGTCTACATTTGGCAAATATTATCCTAATATTATGGATTATCTGCTCCTTCAGATGCCTTGTTCTTCCCTTTCATATCTGAGCCCAAACCTCCAAAGCTTCCTGCATTTTTTTTTTGCTTCCTGCATTTTAAAGCCATTCAGAATGTTGTCAGGAACAATAGTCCAACTTCACATGAACTTCTATATTGTTTATATGTTGAAATAATTATAAATAGTAACAATATTATAAGGAATCACTACTGGCTCTGTTCATGACTTATTACTGACTCTGTGCTCAGTGATAACTCTTAGCTGTCCTCAAAGATCTATATATGGAGTCAAGAATTGAACTGTGATCAGCAGCATACAAAGCTCGCACTTTAATTCCTGTACTTTCTCTCCAGCTTTAGAAATTGACTTTAAATCAGGAACAAATATCCAACAATCTAGGTAGGAGAGAGATTGATTGTTCCTCCCTTAGATTCTTATAAGATCGAAGGAGAAAAGTACCCATGCTCATTGGGTACCACCCTAAGCATTTGTATTCAATTGGTGACTTACCAGACTATGTTTCATGCCCAGGAGAGGGCTGAAACCCAACTGAGTGTCCCAGGGATGCTTTCTTCCAGGACCATGCAGTTAGTTGGATGATTTTTTTCTTCCATCTTCCAGAGTTGAGTGTGGCTGGTTTATATTGGATCCAATGGAAACCTCTCTCCTCCTGGTGTGCCCACTGCTGCCCATTTAGCAGAACCAATCAAACATCTCCAGCTGACCATGTTAAACAGGCTTGGGTGACATTCTGGGCTTTGTTTCGAAAAGTTTCAAGAAACATATATTGGTAAAGGCAAAGTATCCCTGGGGTGGAAACTCATCTTTTTCAGTGGTCCATGCTCCATTACAAGTCCTTTTCACACTCTTATGCCCATCAATCCTCGAGACCCTTCTTTCTAGCCAAAAGTGACCCTGAGGCACTAATTGGCATGAGAGACCTTTGCTTGAGTTCAAGCAGAGTTGGCAGGCCCGTAACTCCAGTGACAGCTCTGCGAATAAGTGTCAATATCAGTGTGCCATAGGCTGCCTCGGCACCCTACACTAATGAGAAGATTGTGAGCATGGGTATCCTAAGGTCCCATGGGCCAGGAATCATTTGAATGGCAGTGGGCAAAGCTTCTCCTGTGAAGAAAAGGTGAGTTTAGAGGGAAGAAAACAATATAGTGCATCTTCTGGCCCACAAATGACAACCAGCTGGAGGGGATTCAAAAAGAGGGCAAAGAAGAGAGAGAAAACTTAGAGAGATCTCTCAGGCTTATTCTGGAGAATGTGCAATCGCATTGCAACTGGCAGGTCCTGGAATTAATTAATATGGGTTATAAATCTAGTCTGCAGATAGCCAAGGGGAAACTAGGTGATTAAATCTCCAGTCATGGAAAATTTGGAAACAGGCAGCAGTCTGAGTCCCCAGTATGAGGGTCCCTGGACAGGCCTTAGGCTCTGTCTTTGGGCAATCTGTGGTGCCTGTTCTCCCCTGAATAGGTTAGAGGGCACCTATCCATTGATTCAGACCAGAAGTGGGCCTACAAGCAGGTGACATTCCTGACTGCTCTCCCTGTATCTTACAGCCAGGGCACAGTTTGGCTAGCTCTATATCCCTATCTGTCTGGTGACTGGCGGTTACTTTCAAATAGGTTTGGCCTTTGGGGCCTTTAGCTCTCAGGAGGCATCCTTTTCCATAATAAACACCATCTGAGAAAACTGTGTGTGTGTGTTTGGAGGGTAGAAACTCGTTCTGAAAGTGGCTTTGAGGCCAGACCTAACTGGATCCTCCCAAGACTCACACCCAACTAAATCTTAATCCTTATACAAACCAACAGCCAATAAAATTGAATCCTCCAAGACCCAGGCCCAACCTGAGTCTTCCTCCAAGACCAGGGCATAGCTAAATATGGATCCTCCCCAAGATCTGGGCTCAACTAGATCTAAATCCTACTCCATGTTATAGGCCCAACTGGATCTGATTGCTCCCTAAACTTAGGCCCAACTAGATTTGAATCCCCTCTATATTTGGACCCAACTGGATTTAAATCCTCTCTTAGTCTAAATGGAGTTGAACCCTTTTTCCTCTGGTACCCACTAGCTGAGTGTCCCTGTAGAAGTGATGGATGGTTCTAAGAGGTATTTATCTCTTAATATTCCTGTTTTCAGAAGTACTTAGAGACTTTTCATTTTGGATCCTATTTGTTCTGTTCATCATAAACACTCTGATATCTTGCAACCATGGCACTCTGAGCCTCTGTAACTCGCCCCTCCCCCCACAACAAAACTCATTGAGGGGATCTTTGCTTATTTTCTGAATGTGCTCACATGTTTTGGTTTGAAAACCTTTGAAGTTCTTTCCAGACATTGGGAAACTTCCCTTCTTTTGAGACCCCATAGCCCCTGGAGGCAAGTATCTACATTCCTGGTGATTCTTAGGAAGCCCATTGCCCTAGACCCTCCTGCTTTCTCAGGGAGTTGGGAGACTGAGGGATTCCCTTCTTATGGTTGAATATAAAATATTGAATGCTGTAGACTCAGTAATTATTTTTATCTTTTTCATTTATCGATTTTGATTTGGGGTGCTCAGAATTTACTCCTGGCCTTATGCTCAGGGATTAATCTCAGTAATCTCAGGGGAGTATATAGGATGCCAGGGAGCAACCAGCATTGATTTGGGGCAAGGAAAATAAGTGCCTTAATACTTTTACTCTCTCTCCCTCTCTGGCACATTCTCTCCTTTGATAAATGATGTGTTTTGAAGGGGTCCAAAAAACCCCATTTTCCGCTGCCCAGCACAGATAAATAAAGAGACTGAGGCCCAGACAAATGGTCAAGTGAGTTTATTCATTTTGACTGGCCAGAACCATTGGCCAGGGTCTCTGCATGTCTATCAGGACAGAGGCAAAGGACCACGTGGCGTTTCCTGCTCTTTCCTTTATAAGGCAGGAAGTGGGAGGAGCCACACAACTTCCGTGAGGCGGGACTTATGCCCAGCAACACGAATCGCTGGGAAGAAAAAGGGCAACGCAACTTCTGTGAGGCGGGACTTCCGCCCAGAGATGACTCACTTGCAAGACAGGGCCTCCCCTTCGCTTGAGCATATGTGGTCCTCCACAGAATAGTGTCCCCCTCCCAAGGGGATGAGTGGTCCCTACAGAATAGTGTCTCCCTCCCGAGGGAAATCTGACCTCATGTGGTTTTGTTCCTTTTCAACTCAACAGGAGCTCAAGGCTGCTAAAAGTATGATTTTTTTTTTCACTCCTTTCAGTTTCTAGTAAATTACTGAAAACAAAACTTGACTTTAGTGTAGGCCAAAGCACCAAAGTTTTAGCTCTCTACATCTTCAATTGTAGAGCATATCATGTTTCTAAATAAATAGAAAGAAATTTGGTGACAAGGCAGTGTTTGAGCCACACACAACTTTGCTTCAGGTTTGCTCTTGTCTCTGTACTCCAGGATCCCTCTTTGCAGTACTCAGTACACAGTACCAGGTTGGTTATATGCAAATCAAGCATTCTACCTCTGTACTATCTCCACCGTTCTAAATACACTGAAATTTTAAGACAAGTCTCTGCTTCAGGTCAACCTCCAACATCCCAACTAGAATATTCTTTTGCAGAGTGAAGCTAAATAGGCCTGTTCAGCATGGACATGGAGACAACTCAATGTGGTCCTGGATGAACAATGAAGGTTTCCTTAGAGTGCACTGTATATGCCCTGTTATGTCACCTTCTATCCTCTGTGTGTAACTCTTCCTTCCTCTCCACTCCCACCACTCAGCTGAGAACACAAGGGGAGGGCATTTAAATTCTTCTCTCTACAAAGGTTGAATCTTCTTAAAAGCTCCAACACAGTAGATTGCCGGGATAGGGAGATATTTAAAAGAGCTTAATCAGCACCCCACTCACCCCCACCATTTTCTAATTAACATAGGTGCTTGATTAAAATTCTCCGAACAGCTCAAGTAGCTGTCCCAGGAGGGCTCAGTAATTGCTATTGCAAAATATATTACAGTGGTCATTGATGGTGGGAGAAAAAAATTGCATCATAATAGGAAGTGGCAGATCTCCTGTCCCAAAGAGCAGCAGAGCATACGGTATGAGGTCCAGCATAGACTGAGAAAGCAGTTTATTATGATAAAGAGATACCTGGGGTACAACCTCAGGCATGAAGCAAAGTGATCCAGAAACTTGTCATGCATAAGGTTTCAGCACAGACCAAGCTTGAAAGGAAGCAAGCCCAGGAAGACATGTACATCTCTCTTTAAGTCAGTATTCTCTATAACTACAAAATTACAGTGAAATGGATAGTTAGGGCAAATTTGCCAATGTCAATACGAGCTTTTGTAAATTTAATATTTATGATCTGGTTTTGAGCAATAGATTAGAGCTGTGCAACTTCCTACTTCAAAGAAGAGAAAAATCATAAAAAGACTAGTGGGAAATTAATGAGTTCAATGTTCTTGAATTGAGAACATATGAAAGCAAGTCTCCATCTCAAAAGCAAGGGCAGGAGTGCAGACCACAGACGTTGTTTGTGGTTTTACCCAATTATTTTAAAATCCTTAAAAACGCTGTAAAATCTGATGTCTGCAGAAACCAGATATTGCAAACGCTTTCTTCTCCACAATCTCCTGAGTCTAGGGCTATTTATACCCATACTTGGTGACCATTATCAGCCACAATTGTCTGTATAGAACAAAAATAAAACACAAAAGCAAGGAGATTGGCTCATCTGCCCCACAGACGCCCACCAGTACTGGCTCTATCAGATGCTAAGGTGGGAGTTTCAGGGGCAGACCCCACTGTCCCAGGGCAAGAACTTACCTCTGAAAAGTACCCAAAGAACGATCCAAAAAGGCCTCTACGTGGCCTCCATACTCACTTCAACTGCAAAAATCCCCTTGCCATCACACCCTTCTAAAGATTGTTTACGGGCTTTTGAAACTCTGCCTCACATCCAACTCAAATTGCCAAGCAGGCTAATATCAATAACACTGCAAAGGGGACCTCTGATGGATCCTGGAATATTGATTTATCTTGGAGTGATGGTTTTTTATTTTTTTAATTTTTGGGTCACATCCAGTAGCACTCAGGGGTGCTGAACAGGAATTCGAACAGGGGCCCGTTCTGTATTGACCGTATGTAAGGCAAATGCCTTACCACTGTGCTATTGCTCTGGCCCCTGAGTGATGGTTTATCTAAAGAGTTGAGATACCTGGGGCCAGAGAGATAACATGGAGGTAAGGCATTTGCCTTGCAATCAGAAAGTTGGTGGTTCAAATCCCAGCATCCCATATGGTTCCCTGAGCCTGCCAGGTGCGATTTCTGAGCATAGAGTCAGGAGTAACCCCTGAGTGCTGCAAGGTGTGACCACCCTTCCAAAAAAAAGGGGGGGGGGTTGAGTTACCAACAAAATATCCTCCAGCCAGTTAGAACACTAACATTTTGGACACTTTGAAGCATAATACATTCTTACTGACACATGTGAGCTAGAGAATTAGTATGGGATCTGATTAACAACTAAATGATACAGGTCTATCCATTTACCTCTTTCATCATTAAGCACTCAGAGGGAGTAGAGAAGTGGGCTGGGGTCCAGCTCTACTTCTTCAAAGCTCTAAAGGAACTGTATTTGTGGGTCAGTGCACTGGAGAAATTCATACAAAGCTATAGAAAAAAATGTATTCTTTAACAATATTTATAAAGTCACTGTTACATAATCTGGGTGGACCATGTATTGAGGGAACAAAAATCACATATTCTCAGACTGACACAAGAATTTTTGTGTTTGTTTTTGGGCCACATCCAGCACAATTCAGGGGTTACTCCTGCCTCTGTGCTCAGAAATTACTCCTGGCAGAGTTGGGAATATGGAATGCTGGGGTTTGACCATGGGCTGGTAATGCATGGGCTTCCAATTGCTCTATACATAAAAATAATCAAAAACTGCCCTGAAGCAGCATCAGAGATTATATTAACCCCATTTTTAGTGTGGGTCCCTAAATATTGCTTACATTTCAGTGTATCTTGCCATCTCTTCAACTAGGAGAGTCATTGCTGGAGAATATATGCTGGTCACTCTGCCTAAGTGATATGCTAGGGTATTTTTCACAAGTGTCCCCAATGAATTGGCTTCACTTTCATTCTAACCACCGATACACAAAAATTAGAGGCAAGCACTGCTACTACATAACCAAAGGGAAAAAAAACATTAAATCTAAGTCTTTTGCCTTCATAGTCTGTGTTCTTAAAAGGTATGGGGCTTCCTACTGGTTTTCTGTATTTTGTTTTGTGTCCTTTTTGGGTCATATTTGGTGGTGTTACTCTTGACTCTGTGCTTAGAAATTGCTCCTGGCAACTTGGGGAACTATATGGGATTCCAGAGAGCGAATCCAGGTCAGTCACATGGAAGGCAAATGCCCTACCTGATTTGGTATCACTCTGGCCCCCACTTGCTGGTTTTTATCCATGGCTGCTTGCATATTTCTGTGGTCTTCCCACTGATTCCTGCCTTCTTCCAGTTCAAGCTTATGGTCCCTTGGGGGTTTACATTTCTATGGCATTTTTGGCCAGTTCATTCACACTCGTGGCCACTCAGATACCAGGTAATGCCTTGTGATCGTTTCAGCCTCTTTCTTCTCATAAAACCTCTTATTGAATCTTGGCATGAGGCTTCTCTGAGCTAAGGATACAGTACCAGCAAGGAGAAATGACCTCTCCTACATACTTAGATGTGTCCCCTTCCATGAAAAGTCCTTAATTTGCTTCCACCCTCTCTGCCTCCTTGAACTGTGACTCTGGGCGGTCATTCAGCTGTCCTCTGACTTGACATACTTTTGTTTTAAACATTATAATTTCCTCACTATGTTTTTCATTACAAAAACCATGCCTTTCATTCTGAATCTTAAGATTAAGTGTTTTCATGCTTCAGATGTGGGCTGAATTTTTATATAATCTACTCTTCTTCATTTCACTCCATGTCTTGTCGTTAGCGTTGGGGATTTCATTATCTGGGTGGCATAAAATGCTTTGCCAATGGGAGCAGAACAATATTTCATTCCTCTAAGACCAAAGCTACAGATTTCTACCAGCTTAGCTCTTCAGGACACCCACTCCTTCACTTTCAGTGCTTATTTCTCCTGCACTGCCAGCCACTTCTTTCCTTGGAAACAGAAGTCAGGGTTGTTGCCATTCCTTCACAGGGAGAAAGTCTGGACCCTGAGTTTCTCCCCCAAATGACTATATTCCTCTGTGCCTATGCCCTTTCTTCTGGCCAGGAAGCACATCCCTTTTGTTCATTGATCAGAGAGTAAAACAGCAAGAGTTAGAACTTGGTCATTCTCCTATTTCTCCTTTTGACTCAGTCTAGCTCCCAAAAAAGGAGTTGCAATGCTTTGCCACTAATGGAATTGTGAGCTTGATTCCTTTGAATTGCACTTGACTAGTTCTCTGCATGATAGTGAAAAACAAATGTCTCCTCTCTGCCTCATATTTTGTTCCATCATGTGTCCTCAAACTTAAAAAGACTCCAAGAAGAGATGTGGATTTCCATTCTAGAAAATAATCTAAATAGAGAAGGTTATGTGAATTTTGCCCTTCAAGAAATCTCATTCACAGACAATATCCACTGTTCAAAGATTCTTTGCCTTACTCAAAAGCTAACTTAATTTCCCTCTGAATTAGAGGCTACAATCTTAAGCATTGGAGACATGAGCAGAGACAAAAACACACACACACACAACATTCTTTTTATCCTCATGGAGTTTTTATTTTAGTGATAGAAACAAAAAAAATAAACCCACAAATAAGTAAACCATAGAAAATACCCAGAAGTGGAGAATGCTGCAATGAACCCCAGTAGTTCCAGTGAGAGACAGTTAAATCAAATTTCAGCTGGAGATTGTCTATGGTAATGGATAAAATGTGATTTCATCTTGACCCAGATCAAGGAGAGTGCTCTTGAGGGGAATGACATGACAAGGTCATGGTGACAGGTAATGATGAGAACAGAAACATAGACGAGCTTAGTATCATGGCATGCCTTTAATTACCAGATTCTATGGTAGATTTCACATGAGATGAGAAGGATATAAGGGCTAATCTAGGAATGACTGTTCAATTTCTCTTTCCTACCCACTCATTATCACTTGTTTGGAGGGTCCACAGATTTTCAGTCTGCCTTAAATCTTATGCTCCAGCAAGTGATATGTTAAAAGGAAGAGCTAAATTCCATTTGTTTACACCTCTCACTCCATGGGCATGACTCCCTTTTCCTCAAGAATGATTACTACAACTCTATATTATTTGTTATTTTATAATCATTGGCACTTATTAGATTGGACATAAATGATAGAGTACAGCTGATACATGACAGTTAGGCAGAAGTTATCATCTTTTATTTATTGGCTATTATTGAGTACCTGTAACTGAGCCATGTGTATCTCAGCATTACAGTTGGACAATGGAGCCACTGTTCAAAATCTTGAGATGCCTTAAGGTTGGGAGGATTATAGTCAGTATTCAGTAACTAGAGAGGCAGCCAATTTTGCGGAGAGTCATCTGGAGAAAGATATAGGTGATTGGTTTGGAAGACTAGGGATATTTTTCTCCTGAAAAATTGGGGAGAAAGTCAGCATAAAACAGAGGATGAGACAATGAGAACTACAACAGAGGCTATCTAAGCAATCATCTGGAGTCAAGAGTGTACATGGACAGTATGTGCCAGAAGAAGCAGGGACACAGTGCAGATCAAGCCAAGGCCACAGAGGAAAGTGGGAAAGCTCAGAGACAATTGATGCCATGTACTGAAAGCATGCTGAAAATGCTGGTATTTATTCCAATAAAAGTAACAACATGTTGTAACCAGGGGTGTAAAATTGTGTGATAAATGCCTTTACAGGGCCATCATCATTGCTGAGAGGGAAAGATAGGGCTCAAGGGGATCATAAGTGGGACCTCTGGGTACAATTGAGGGCAGTGGTTTTCAATCCTTTGACACCAGCAGTCCTGGTTTGCACACAGCTGATTGAAAAACTTTTATTTCTGTCACCATTGGAAAGGCAATGCCACAGAGCAGTGTTGTTCAACCTTTCACACCTGTAGCTGGACTCCTGTCTGCAGACCAATCTGTGGATAAGTAGCTATAACCAAGGAAATAGACCAGTTACTTTCAACATTTTACAACTGCAGATGCACCAGCCCATGCTCTAGTGACTAAAGTTCACTGATATAGACAGCAGTGGTAGGGCTGAAGATGACAAGATCATTGCGTAGCACATATATTAGTTGAGGATGGTGATAAAGAGTTAAGAAACCAGTGTATCTATAAGATCCTTATCTTCTAACAACTGGTGACTAGCAAAATCGTTTTCTGCCATCCACAACTCAAAGAAGGTCTGGGAGATAATTCTAAAGTCTAACATATATGCAGTGCACCAGGTTAGCTCTCTGGCACCATCTGTATCTTTGAACAATGCTGGATGTTGCTCTGAAGTCTTTGGATACTACCAGGGAAGCCCTGGAGACCTTCAACATGTCTGGAAGCATGATATTATTGAGTTTAAGCACTGAATTGTCTTGAACAGTTGATCAAGTATCATCAGTACTGATACCCACCATCATAAATATTGTTAGGATTCCCACTCCCACCAAAACTGGAGAGTTTAAAGGAAAATTTAAGCCAAAAATAGTTTGTCGGGGGGAAAGAGATAACCTATGTTTTTAGATATTCAAGTAGGAATATTGAGTAGATAGTTAGCATGACAGGGTATAGGAGCCTAAAAAAAACTCAGATCCATCATTATACAAATAGCACTGGCTGAAACTACTTCCAGAATGGTGATAGAAAGAGGACAGTGTGTGAACTATCTTGTTGCACCCCAAGATCTGGATTGGGAGGATTACCTAGCTATGACTATTGTAAGGAAGTAGCCAGGGACCTGGGGAGGAAAATTGAAGGCCCAGAGAAGCCAATTCTTTCTGAGTTAAAGGAATGATGGATAAGCACAAAGTTTCTTGGCAGTCAATGACAATGAAGACGAGAAATGGCACAGAGCACTTAAGGAAACACTTGAGAACGGTTCTGATGAAATATGATAGATGAAAGATTACTTGGGAAATGGGGAGATGGGCTGAAGAAGTGGAGAGAGTAATAAAGATTTTTGCTATATAACAACAGAATGTGTGTATATGTGTGAGTATGGGGGTTTGTAAGATTAAAGAAGCATCCTTATTGAAAGAACAGTGCACATCCTCA
Organism: Crocidura indochinensis; assembly: GCA_004027635.1. NCBI lineage: Eukaryota > Metazoa > Chordata > Mammalia > Eulipotyphla > Soricidae > Crocidura > Crocidura indochinensis. The sequence goes on along the minus strand of PVKC010000256.1, from coordinate 32,505 downwards.
ATTGTCTTGGCCATTCTTTGAATGTTTGTGTTAATCACTTAACTGAGGGGTCTCAATTACTCCTCTCAATTACTCATCCAAAGAATAAGGAATAGAATTACCAAGTCTCTGTCCATTAAGTATCCTATCAATTTTGATCTTTGACTAAATGATTCCAACCACTGTTGGTATATCATTTGAGTGCTCTGGGATTTGAAATCAAAGGCACCCCATATCTAACTCCATGGAACTCAGTCTGGAGAGGGGACCCTTCAAGCTATTCAGGTCAATGATGCTTATGCTGGAGCTCAAGCAGTAAACTTAGCTTGCACTGTAAAACAACATCGGCAAAGGGTCATGTTGGTATAATATGATTTTATTCATTTTTCAGCTCCTTCTTAGGAATAAGAACAGGAGTTCTCAAAGAATTCATTCACTTGGGGCCCGGGAGATAGCATGGAGGTAAGGCGTTTGCCTTTCATGCAAAAGGTCATTGGTTCGAATCCCGGTGCCCCATATGGTCCTTCGTGCCTGCCAGGAGCAACTTCTGAGCATGGAGTCACCCCTGAGCACTGCCGGGTGTGACCCAAAAACAAAAACAAAAAAACAAAAAATACAAAGAATTCATTCACTAAAGCCAAAATAACCCAGTAAACTTTGTGGGAAGTCCACCCTCTCTTGCCACAAATGATGCCATTTCATACCCAGAGAATGCTCCAAAGGGAAAGAAAAGTTAGTAAACACAGCAGAAGAATTCTATATCCTAGACTAGACTATATCCTACCCTAGACTAACACAGCTCATGTCCTGTTCTGGACCACCTGGAAATTTTCCCTGAAGCCTCTGTGTGGCTGAGTTCAGATCAGCAGGCAGAGAAAGTAGACAATCTTCACATCTGGTATGGCATAATGTTGGATTTTTGAGTGAACTCAGAAATGTAGTAGGAATAATATGCCCTCAGAGATAATGTTATTGCTTTCCCTAAGCTGTACTTGCATACATTCTCATGTTTCCACCCAAAGTACTTCTATGTGCAGTCTTAGGAAACCTCTTTTCTTGGACACCTTCACCTGGACATACCCCAGGTGATATACACAAAGGAAAGCCTTTGACAAGAAAGACCATTAGTTCATCAGGCACTTGGTCTAAGATGAAAGGATTGGTTGCATCTTGCCTTGAATCTCTTTCTACCCAGAACCTGTGAGAATTCACAACATCCATGGTGAGTGTTTTCTTTACCTTCCTTTTCTTCCTTTAGCTTTGCTGCTCAGCATGTGCCCTTCCCAGGCCCTATCCTAATCTTGAATGATCACCCTCCTCTCTGTGGATATGTTTTCTCTTCTCACAGCTCTTTCCTAGTCTCTTGATTGTGGTCACTCAGGTGTTGCCATGGCAATGACATCTCCATAGAGTGGTGCTGTTCATGTTGTCATGGTTATAAGACTTCTTGATGAGAGCCCTTCTTTCTTGCCATCAGGCCACGAGCTCTAAGGAATCCTGGAAATTCTTGGCAAGCTGGATGCTAAGGCTAAAGGTTAATGGCTTTGTACCTGAAAATGCAAGTACCCATCATTGAACCAGAGCAGCAGTCTAAAATAGGTGGATTCTATTCATGTGAAAAGGAAAAAGAAAGAGGGCTCTTCAACCCCCACCCCCTTCCCAACACCATCATTAAATTGATCAACATCACCTTATTATCAACTCTCCCCTCCCCCATTTCACACCCTTTATCAAAATAGTCAATATTGCTATCATCAGTTGGCTCTGTTTCAGACACTTTTCTAAGTGTTTTACAGGTGAAAGCACTTTCATTTGCTAAATAACTTCATAATAGAAGTGCTAATACTGTGTCTTTGTAGATGAAACCACTGAGACACAGAACTCACTTAGATAATTGCTTAGGCACACCCTGGAATGTATGATATGGCCTAGACTTAATCCTAGCAAATTAGTAGCAGGTCCCCTGCTCCTGCTCTTAACTCTTGCTGCTACTCTATCTATCTATCTATCTATCTATCTATCTATCTATCTATCTATCTATCTATCTATCTATCTATCCATCCATCCATCCATCCATCCATCCATCCATCCATCCATCCATCCATCCATCCATCCATCCATCCATCCATCCATCCATCCATCCATCCATCCATCCATCCATCCATCCATCCATCCATCCATCTATCTATCTATCTATTTCTCTATCTATCATCTATCTATCATCCATACTTCTTTCTTGACTAGGAAGATAAATCAGTTCAGTTATTTTCAGGGGATACTCTTGGCTCTATGCTCAGTAATCACTCCTGGTAGTGCTGCTGGGTGGATATATACCATGCCCGAGTTTAAGTGCCAGAAAAAACTTAACCTCCTGTATTGTTTCCTTGGTTCTAATTTGTTTTTCTTGGCTAGAATTAAAAAAAAACTATATTATATCATATTTCAGTTAAAATTATGTGCCTGAATTCATTTACTATCTAGCAACCCTCTGAAGTTAGTAATGAACCATCCAAGGGTGAAGAGCTGGTGAATTCACAAAGATGTCTCAGACTAGGCCAGTTCATAGGAATAGCTCTTGATTCCAAAGCTTATGTTTTATGATTTTTGTGGCTGATCATGTTTCCTGTTCTATTTTTCAGCCCAAACTCCAGCTTCAGGGAGGATAATGGCAAACCCATGAAAGCTGATAGCTGTCAACAGTCATCTGACTGTTGATAGAGGAAATGAGTGGCAGGTCTGGGCATGTACTTCTTCAGCTGACTTGCTTCTTTGCCTTCCTCATTTATGGTTACTGATTCACTCCTGTGATGGTTTCTTTGCTGTTACCCTAAAGGCAGGACAGTGGGAGCTGCTTTGTTTCTTCTACCTCAGCAACTCTCATGGTCATTTAAAGAAGTCATTACCCCTGGATGGGAGACTACACAAAAATGATCTTCTTAGCTCTGGGTAGAAGCTGAATGGAGAAAATGACAAAAAAAAGTTTTTTGTTTGTTTTTGGGTCACACCTGGCATCGCTCAAGAGTTCCCCCCAACTCTATGCTCAGAAATTGCTCCTGGCAGGTTCGGGGGATCATAAGTGATGCCTGGATTTGAATCATCGTTGTTCTGCATGCAAGGCAAACACCTTACTTCCATGTTATCTCTCTGACCCTGAAAATGACAAATTTTAAGCTATAGAAAAGCTGGCCTCCAATACTCTCCAGTTTTTCGGGTAGAATTGGCCCAGATCTGAGTTGATTCAATTGTGCAGGAAGATGAGGGAGCTCTGATGAATGAGATGGTGATCAGTTTAATCAAGTTGAGGTGTACCAGAATATCAAAGGGCTTTTATTCACATTTTGATTCACTTTGGATTTAGGTTCTATTATTATATGATAATTAACAAGTAAAGGAATCAAGGCACAGGGATGCTAAATAATATACTAGTAGAATATTATACATATATTTTAGTTTCTTATATATATACATATATATATATATATATATATAAAGGCCAGGTTCAAGGTTTTATATATGAACTTGTTCTAACTCAGTTTATATATATATATATATATATATATATATATATATAACTCAGTTTCATATATATATTCATATATATATATTCATATAAATATTCATTTATTAGAACTGGGCTCCAGGACTGAACCTGAGCTTTATTAGAGGCATGACAAGGTGGGCATTAAATGTCTAAATTATTATTATATATCTTGGGGGGGCTCTCGTTGGCCCCATTATTTAGTCAACTCATTAGTAGAATGAGCATAGTGATCCTCATGGTCTAAGGATTATGTCCTTCAGTTATTTTAAGAATTGTATAAGGTGGCCCAGGTTGAGGTATATCCTGTGGCTGACATAAAAGAAATGCCTTTATGCTTGTCAAAGAGTAGAGGCATCATGCATGCCACAAGCAGGGAACAGTTGATTGTGTCCTGATCCCTATCTCTGCAATGTCATCTTAACTTTGCTTTTTCCCTTTGGAAGATGAACAGGAAACTCAATGAACTAAAGTGAGTTATAATAGGTGACATGTGACCAATAAGATAGGGATATCGAGGTTGGAGCGAGTAGAGTGTTTGCCTTGTATGCGGCTGTCCCAGGTCAATCCCCAGTCTTCTGAGACTGTCAGGAGTAATTTCTGAGCATAGAGCCAGGAGTAATCCCTGAGTGTTGCTGGGTGTGGCTAAAAAAAATAAAAAAGAAAGAAACATCAAGGTCTTTCCAAAAAAGAGCCAAAACAAAGCTTATTTAGCCTATTACAAAGTTTTACTAATTTGGGGGCCACACTCAGTGACGCTCAGGGGTTATTCCTGGCTATGTGCTCAGAAATTGCTCCTGGCTTGGAGGACCATATGGGACACTGGGGGATTGAATCGCAGCCCATCCAGGTCAACCACATGCAGGTAAACACCCTACTGCTGAGCCACCACTCCGGCCCCATGGTCAGTGGTAATTTTAAATGACTTCTTAGACCCTGAATTGTCATTTTCTCTGAAGAGAATAAGAGCCCCTTGAGTGGAGACAATAGACCACCTGGCCATTTCTCGTACCTCCCCAAATTTCGTTCCATCTATAAAACAGTAAGTTCACAATGAACAGAATCTGATATAGAAGCAGAAGTCTAATTAAAAAAGCAGAAAGTGATTGATATTTAAATAAAAATAAGATTTTCAACTATGTTTGCATAAACAGAATTACAAATAGATCATATTCTAGCCCAAAGTGCATGATATACATTAAGAGGTATGTGATGCATTGTCCTTCCATCTTGACCCAGAAGTTGTTCTTTCCATAGAGAGCAATGTATTCAGACCATTAACCTAAAGTGCTTCTCACCACAGGATGGAACACTAGGCTGCAGGCACCTAAGATCGGATACATTTCTGTCTTCCCTGTTTCTTCTTTGCAAAGGGAAGTTAAAAAGTAGCCTGGAGGCAGCTTCCAAAAATTTGATTGAATTCTGGGCATGACACATTTCAGTGCCCATGGCTGGACAAATTCATGTGGCTTTTCAGGGTGCCTCCATGTGCCTTCTCTTAAAGAATCTTACCAGGCTTGCTCCTCTACAAGGCAGCCTGGTGAAAGTGTCTCTCTGCTTTCCTTCTTTGCTGCAGATTCCACAGAGGGTAGAAGGAGCGAGAGATGGAGGGCACAGTGGTGTCCTTTTGCTGATACAAGACCCCTACAGCAGGGAATTAAAAACTTCACGTAGAGTTATCACTCCTGCTTCTCGCCTGGGCACCTTCTGCAGCTGGCGGGTGCTGAGAATCAAGATCTTCCCAGCAATTGCCTTTCCTACAGTCTATAAACTTCTCACTGTGTGTAGAAGGGAGGGAGGTGCTACAAAATGCTATGAGGAGTGGATGCATCTCATCATCTGATGCTCTACACCAAGTCAGGAAGCATTAGAGGTGAGGGAAAGAAAGGCAGAAAAAAAATAATGGAGTATTTTAGACAGCCAGTAACTGACCATGCAGCAACTAGGATTCACCGATAATCTTTGGACTGAGTCGTGTGATTTAAATGGAACCTTCCAGGACAATCATTTGTCTTCATTCTGGCACTAAGTTATCTTTGACTTTTATTTGGGAAAGGAAAGATACCAAGTTGATCTCCCAGGGTTGACATCACAAGAGCAGGGGAACAATAAATATAACAGGTTCCCTTATAAGATTATTTATTGATTTTGGGACCATGCCCAATAATGTGTAAAGATACTCCTAACTCTACACTAAAGAATTACTCCTGGTCGTTCTTGGGATAATATGGGATGCCAGGGATCAAACTAGTGTCAGCTACCTGTAAGACAAGTCCAAGTCCACTAACTGCTGTACTATTGCTCTGACCTCTCAACAACAATTCCTTTTTTTTTTTTTTTTTTTTTGGTTTTTTGGTCACATTCAGCAGTGCTCAGGGGTTACTCCTGGTTCTATGCTCAAAAAGTCGCTCCTAGCAAGCAAACTCAGGGGACCATATGGGATGCTGAGATTCAAGCCACTGACCTTCTGCATGCAAGGCAAACAGCTTACCTCCATGCTATCTCTCTGGCCCCCTCAACTACAGTTTCTAAGAAGCCCAGATGATACTGAGTAGACCCTGAGCTAGGAGATCAAAGGCTCATTTCTGGGGCTGGAGCAGTGGCATAAGCAGTAGGTGTTTGCCTTGCATGTGGCTAAAATTGGACTGACCGAGGTTTGATCCCCTGGCGTCCCATTTGGTCCCCTAAGCCAGGAGTGATTTCTGATCATATAGCCAGGAGTAACCCCTGATCACCAGGTGTCACCCAAAAACAAAAACAAAAAATGCTCATTTTCTGAGATTCTTTGCTCAGCCAGTTCTTATATGGTCAACTCTCAACAAACCAATTCACCACTCAGTACCTCTGTCCCTTATATGTTAAACAGGTTCAGAAAACAGCCTGTGGCTCTCCTATCTAGCTAAGGTTTGATGAGCACAAGATCATAGTTTGCCTTGTCCTCCCTTAAATGCTCTGCATTAATGAGGCATATGCTTTAGGGCAATAGTTCAGAGGGGAAAAAAGCAGGAAGGAGATGGCAAGATCCCATAGCCCTCTTCTCAGGCAAAGGCATTTTATTGTTTTGCCTCACAAACTCAGAAAGGTAAACGGTGCAATTCCTATTTGAGACCTTTGCTCTAACAACAGTCATGCCATTTGTTCCAATTATCTTTGTGAAGTCTCAAAGTCTGTTTATGCAGCCTTGGGAGTAGCTCAAAGGGCTGAAATTCTGTTTTGCATGTGAGAGTCTCCTAGTTTGATCTCTGCATTGCATACTTTTCCAGGCCTTGAGCAGGAAGTAGCCTACGAGCACAGTCAAATGTAGTTCCCTGTCTCCCAAAATCCATTTGTTTATACAACATAACTCATTTGGAAACTCAACCAAGCATTTCACAAATGTTGCACAGATTGTAGCCCAAGTGAGTAGAGAGAGTTTAATATGGAACTGCTTAAAAATAATAGAACAAGTTTTGACTGTGCTGGACAGAAATCAGATGATGCTTTAAACAGTAATTGATATTAGTTTTATAATAGGACCACTAGGTCATTTTCTGTAGCCTTTCTTTTTTCTTTCTTTTTCTTCTTTCCTTCCTTCCTTCCTTCCTTCCTTCCTTCCTTCCTTCCTTCCTTCCTTCCTTCCTTCCTTCCTTCCTTCCTTCCTTCCTTTCTTTCTTTCTTTCTTTCTTCCTTCTTTCTTTCTTTTTCTGTCTTCCCTCCCTCCTTCCTTCTTTCCAGTCTTCCTTCCTTCCTTTCTTCCCACCTTCCCTTATTCTTTCCCACCTTCCTTTCTTCCTTTTTACTTTCCTGCCTTCTTTTATGCTGGGAATTAAACCTACTGTTGTAGCTCTGATCCATAGACCCTTTATTGATTAGTCAAAAATCAGAGAAGCAAACTCTAGATTGCAGGAAAGCTCTAGACTAACTGCTGAGCGTACAAAAAATTTTATATTTTAAGTATTGAGAAAAAATAGTATTTCACATATTCAAATTAGATAATTAAATAGCTTTATGCAAGCACAATTACATTTATTTGCTTGTGGTTATTTCTGTTTTACAGTTTCAAAGTTAAGTATTTAAAACTAAACCAATGAAAGGCCAGGGGTATAGCATGGAGGTAGGATGTTTATCTTGCATGCAGAAGGACTGTGGTTCAATTCCCCACATCCCATATGGTCCCCTGACCCTGCCAGGAGCGATGTTTGAGCATAGAGCCAGGAGTAATCCCTGAGCACTCTTGGGTGTGACCCCAAAACTAAAAGCCAAAAAAAAAAAAACCC
>PVKC010000256.1:0-15480 GCA_004027635.1 Crocidura indochinensis | reverse complement strand
ATGATTTATTCTAGAGATGCAAGGAACATTTAACTTACGCAAGTCAATAAACATAATACATCATATCAACAAAAGAAAACTTAATAAATTATATGATCATATTCACAGATGCAGAGAGAGTATGGGACAAGGCTTAACACTCATTCATGATAAAAAGCTCTCAACATTATGGGAATGGAAGGAACTTTTGTCAATACAGTCAAGGCCATTTATTGTAATCCCATGGCAAATATTATGCTCAGTGGAAAAAAGCTAAAAGCATTTCCTGTAAAATATGGCACAAGACAAGCTTCTCCCTCTTGCCACTTCTATTGAACATAGTACTGGATGTAGTAGCCATAGCAACAAGGTAAGAAAAAGATATCAAGGGAATGCAGATAGGAAAGGAAGAGGTCAAGCTTTCGCTATTCACAGATGACACAATACTATTATTAGAAAATCCTAAAGACTATCAAAAGCTTCTAGAATCAATATATTTGTACAGTAAAGTGAGCATGCAGAAATCCATATTTTTATACAAATAATGATAAAAAAGTTTGACATTTTAAAAATTCTATTCATAATAGTCCCACAAAACCTCATGTACCTTGGAATCAACTTTTCTAAAGAGGTGAAAGACTTGTACAAAGAAAACTACAAAACATTGTTTAAATAAACAAGGACACAACAAAATGGAGACAATATATTCTGCTCATAGATTGAGAAAATCAACATCATTAAAATAGAAATACTTCCCAAAAACATTGTAGAAATTTAATGCATTCCATCTAAAAATATATTGATGATGTTTTTCAAAGAAGTGGACCAAACACTCTTGAAAAATTTCAAGATTTGTATAAATGCTCACGAATATCTAATGCAATCCTTAGGAAAAAAGATGTGAGGCATCAAGTCCCCCAACTTTGAATTGTATTATAGAACAAGAGAACTCAGACCGCTCTTTAACATTATGCACAAAAGTAAAATAAAAGTGATTTAAAGGCCTTGATATCAGACCTGAATTATAAGTTGTATAGAAGAAAACATAAACAAAACACTCAATGACATTGAGACTAATGGCATTTTACACAGGAAACGTCACTCTCCACGTTGAAGCAAAGATAAACTAATGGGACTACATTAAACTGAGAAGCTTCTGAACTTCAAAGGAAACAGTGACTAGGTTGCAAAGGCTACCCAAGGAATGGGAGAAATGATTCACCCAATACCCATCAAATAAGGGACTAGTATCTCATATCTACCAGGTACTAACAGAACTCAACAAGAGAAACACCACTCAGGGCCAGAGAAATAGCACAGTGTTAGAGCTTTTGCCTTGCACCCAGCCAACCCAGTATGGACGGTGGTTCAAAATCCCGGCATCCCATTTGGTCTCCTGAGCCAGCTGAGCACAGAGCCAGGAGTAACCCCTGAATGCTGCCGGGTGTGACCCAAAAAGAAAAAAGAAAAACACTAATCTCATCAAAAATAGGGAGAATAAATGAACAAACATTTCCTCAAAGAAGAAATACAGATGGCCAAAAGGTATATGAAAAAATGCTCTACATCACTAATCATCAGGGAAATGCAACTTAAAATAACAAATGAGGTATCATCTCATACCACAGATACTGGCACACATCATAAAAACAAAAACAAAAACAAACCTACAACAGCGAGTACTGGCAGGGATGTGTGGAAAAAGGAACTCTCACTTAACTGCTGGTGGGTATGCCATCTAGTCCAGTCTTTCTGGAAAACTATATGGATATTTCTCAAAAAAACTTGTAATTGGGCTCCTTATGATCCTGCAATACTAGGGATCTACACTAGGAACACAAAACACAGTACAAAGTTGCCCTCTGCCCTTTGTTCATTGAGCACTATGTACAATAGTCAGAATCTGAAAACAACCCAGGTGGCCCATAACAGATCAGTAGCTAAAAAACCCATATATCTGTCCCAAAGACACGAAAGAAGTTAGGAATGTGAGGGAAATGGGGGACATTGGTGGTTGGAAAGTGGCATTGGTGAAGGATGATGTACATTCTGACTTAAACCTAACTATGAACATTTTTTTAAGCACGGTGCTAAAATAGACATTATTAAAGAAAAAAAGTAAGTTTGTTATAGGATGAAATTGAAGCAAAAAAATACACCGAGAAACTTTTAGCTATAGACCATCAATAAAATGCATTTTGCCAAACAGAATTTACTTGAAGCAGTGAATCCTAATTGCTTAGGATAAGAGATTTTTATTCATTATATTATAATATTTTACTTCTGTGTAATTTATTCACGAATCAATTATGTATATTTTATATCAATATAGAAATACATGTATTGATATGTATGTATCTTCAGGAATAGATGCATCAGTATACAATATATATTGGCATACAAATTATGCATATCAGTGTGCATATGTGTATTATATCATGTATAGTACTTTACATATAATATACATGCACATTCCATTTTATTACACTGGCACGTATCATGTTTGGTTGATAATCATGGAATTCCTTTTCAGAAGCTGCCAACTTTGCCATTTCTTTGTAATGATTACCAAGTGTTTCATATATGTAATTATATTTAATATTATTTTCTCTTCATCCACTTTTATCTTTTTAGATGATATTTTCTCTCAGGAGCCAAATGAAGCAGAGAATTTGATAATGAATTTGATTATTGAACAGGAATGCACAATCTAAAATATTTAAAGTGGTAAATTCAAACAACACTTTTTTTAGTAACAAATTCTGCTAGAAAATTCTTCACCTCATACCAACCTAATCTATCACCAAAAAAACCTAACACTAATGTACTCCCAACTTCATACCCAAGAGTGCTGAAAACTTGGGCTGCCGACTGCCTCAATTAAAAAGCTATAGTGAAGATGCAAAGTTTTATAAGATTCCCATTCCTTAGTGTCCCTTTCTGATTCCTAGGACATCCATAAAACTCAATTGCCCAGAAACAGTAACAATGGTAAGAAGTACGTTTAATGGGAACATGTACAGTAGCCTTTGTTGTGATGGTCTCTGTTTGGCAATATGCTATGGTATCTATATCTGTGAGCCAAATGGCTATGTGAAATGTCTGGATTATACACTCCAATATGATTCATCATAAGCCCCTTTTTCTGTAGTGACACCATGCATGGTACAATCAGGAGACATCTCCTTAGCTTCTTTCATGTCTCTTTGCTCACAGCCTGCATACTCCCCTCTGCATCTCTGTCCTGTGTCCTCAATCAGCTGTCCATCTTCAGGGGTCTCTGAATCAGATGCTTGCATTGGCACTTGGATCTGTATTTTACAATACAAAATAAAATGGTGCTCTGCAGGGAGATGATTCAAATTATTACATGATTCAAATCCAGATGATAAAAGGACCTAAATTTCCCTTAAACTTCCTTAGAAGTTGGAGAGCATCCAAGTACCTTTTGTCAGTCTCTCAATTTGTAAAGACCAACAGCAGCTTGTTAAAGGTTCTGCATTACTCAGAATAAGGATAGAGAGAAGTGGGAGGAAGAGTGAATGACAGAGAAGTAATCTTGAGAGGCACCTTGCTCACCTCTCCTTTACCCTTACTGCCAAAAGAAAAGATCAAGGTGTCCTTTCCTGTGCACACTCAGTGGCCTCTCTCTGAGTTGATCTTGGTGGGGACCACTTGCTCTTGTCATTCCCCACTGTTCCAGAGGACAGTAAGAGCAGCTACAGTGTGTCTGAGATGCAGATGAAACCTCCACAAATTAAAACCTTTTATCAGTCTCTAATAGCTGTGCAAACTAATTATATTTTGGCCAAACTTTGCCAATGTCTCATACAAGGTATTATTATAAAAATGTTGAGCTTGAAAATGCGTCCCCATTCTGTCAACATCAGGATATTTCAGCTGCAAGATTTGAGGACCGGCTCATATGAACTGCCAGGATGTGCTTTGCATAAATGGTGGCATTTGCACGCTGGTATGATCAGGAGGGCAATTATATTGAAACACCCATAATAGATAGTTTTCTAGCAGTTGGAATTCAGAGGCAGGGGCTGAACTTCCAGAAAAAAATTCTATTTTTACATTCCTCTTTCACCAATTGTTAGCTGTGCTCTCAGGTCCCTAGCCAGCATCTCTGTCACAATAACTTGTCCCTTGTAGCATGTCCTTTCTGCCTGCTTGCATTTCTTCATCAGCAGAAACAGTCTTTCCCAGCAGTGACAACTCAAGACCTTGGTCAACAATGTCAGAAGGTGGGGCACTTTCTTGAAGAGCTTGACAGGAAGCCAGAAAATGACGATTCATCTCTGAGAATTGAGTGGCAAATGCTGGTAACCTACTAGCATGCAATTTTATAAGAAGAAAAAGGCTTTAAACTCTCTTTCTTTCTCTCTGCTTGTATGTGTGTGTGCACGTGCAGAGGTGGGGGTGCTGCTAGAGAGGTAACAACTAGACTTTAGGTATGTTAGGCCCTAAGTTTCATCCCTGGCACTATCCTCACACCCTATTGCTGATAATAACCATTACAATAGTGATCCATCACAAAATAACATGGAGACGAGGAGGAATATCATAGGAGTCAAAGCACATATGTGTATGTGCAGACCTCAAATTTATCATCTGAACCATCACCATTTTGCTCTCCAAGCATCTTGGTGGTGTTCTGCTACCCACAGATCCATTGTGCTCAGGTAGTATTGCATCAGCAGGTCCAAGAACCTAACCACCAGGTTTGCAGTTATGTCAAGAATCGTTCAGAATGATCCCTGGGACTCCCAAAACTGATGGGGAAGACACCAACCCCCTAAAAGATACAACTTTATGGATCACTGCAAATGAATGAACAGATGGAGGCCATATATGGCCTGGATAATGTCACTCATTTGTGGAATATGGAGAGACCAAAGAGTGTAGTATGACAAAAACCTTGGTCATAGATAATAAAACCAATTGCTCAGCAGTGAAGTGTATGGGAAAAGAAAAGACAAGACTAGAGGTGATATAGGGACAGCAAGGAAGGGTCATAGACATCTATATGAGGGTGAAATGAAGTTAGCTTTGTTCCTGCACTATTGTGGCCACCTTAACAATAGTCATAATGATGAGAGAAGAGTGCTCTAGTTCCCACAAGCTCGTCACATTATTAGAGACCATGACATGTTCATTGTTATGACTGTTAGGGGATGATTCTGCTGTCATATGCTGGCCACTGAACAGAATCTCTTATGCATATCTCCTTTTATGAGGTCCCTGCATCAGTTCAAGCTGGAGGTGGGTGGAGAAGTAGGGACTATTTCTCCTGAAGAGCTGCTTTCAGAAAGCAGGATCAGGCAGAAGGACCAGGAACTGATCATCTCATTGGTTCTGTGAGGTTCCATAGAGAGTAGCATATGGATGGGATGGGTCACTATACCCCAAAGTAGTGCTTGCTTTTTGGGGGATATTTGGCTCATACCTGCCAGGACTCGGGGCTTATTCCTGGCTCTTTCAGGGATCAATCCTGATGGGCAGAGGGGATCCTATAGGTGTCAGGGGTTGAACCCAGAAAGACCACATGTAAGACAAATGTCTTACCTACTAACCAGTATCTGGGTGTTAGCTGATGCCTCTAGAACAGACTGTGCAGTGAAAGAGCCTGTGTGGTCCCATATATTGGGAGGAGAGAGTTTGGAGTCTGATCACTGAGGATGGGGCACCCTTCAGTAGCTGGTAGCAGAAGTGTTCTGACATGCCCTCATGTAAGGGTATCAGATTTTTCTCTCTGCCAACTGCCATGCCAACTCCGTTCACCTCTGCTGTGGTGATAGGCAGAAGGGTTGGATGTGGCATGCAGAGCTGAGCTGAGCTTCTGCCATAGTGCTGCAGGGACCCGAGGGAGCCATTGCCATAGTCCTGTTCCTGCTTCCTCCTCCTGTATCCCCTCATGGCTCTCCTGCACTGAAACCTGTCTCATCACTGGGAGCAGAGGAATCAAGACATTCATTTCTGATGAGAGGTTTGAATCCTGTCCAGATCTGGAGGGCCACTTAAGTGAAAAGGTACATTATTTCTTGGAGGGACCTAAGAGGGCCCTATACTTCTAAACCTGATAAAATACTGCAAGAGACAGAACTCATAGGGTAACAAAGCTGGTCTTGAAATGTGAATTCTGTTAACTTGCTCTTTATTTTCATTATATGAGGCGTTGTCATCAATAGATAGCACAGCGGTGCTGACCTGAAGATTTTTTTGCATGAACTCTAGGTAGTCAGTGGCCATCAGGGCTATACCCTATATAATATGGGGAACCATGTGGGGCCGTGGATGGAGTTCAGGGTCTCACACATGCTAGACCTACATTCTACTTGAGCTGCTCTCAGTCCCCTGTGAACTTCATCTTTGGGCCACACCTCCCAGAGCTCAGGGTTTAGTCCTAATTCAGTGCTCAGGAAACATTCCTGATGAGTTCAGGAGACTGTATGGGGTGACAGGGGTCGAACCCAGGTTGGCTGCATTTAAGGCAACTGCTCTACCCTTTGGACTATCTTTCCAAACCTATCTTCATCTATTTTGGAAAGTGAGGTGTCTAGTAGCATAGCACAGTGGCTTCTTATACCTCATCCATCAATCCATCTCAGTTCAAGAAGACCATCCTGCTTCATCAAATGACCAGTCACGCAGCTCTGAAAGGACAGACACAGACTGTGAGGGAGGCAGTGGACACCCACGGAGCCTACCACCTCTGCAGAAACACTGGTAGTGAGCGATGGTTGTCAGTTACAGATGCCCTTGCCAGACCTTCCTCCTAACTGAAATCTATATTTTGAATATTTACCCCAGCGGCTGCCTGGTGTAGCTCTCAGCCTCTATCTGAGCCAGTGAGTTTGACCTCTACACCACGGTCGGGGCCTAATCTTGGCCACTCTGTCTGTCCCCCTGGAGCTTCTGTTGCTCACACAGGCTGTCTGATCTAAGCTGATTCAGTTCCTTTCTGCTCTAGCACTCGGTGCCAGGTCCCAGAGATGACTGCATGTGGTTCTCTCTGAGAACCTTCTGCAGTCATTGGTGGAGAGTCCCCAATGCCCCCAGCTCTGGGTATCCCAGGGCAGAGCGCTTGCTCACTACACAGCTTGCAGGCTAATGGGGCGGAGCCAGCTGAAGTGCTTGCTATTAATGGAGCAGAATATAAACAGAATAAAGCCTTCATTTCCCAGGCTGTGGTTTTATTATTAATATACTTTACAGTTCACAGGTTGTACATTGGCGCCCGTGTTTTCTCAGCTGGGGTAATCGGCGGATCCGAGTGAGAACAGTCATAAAATTTTCATTTCCAGTTGAATGTGCATCCAATTCGCCGTGAAATGTTCTCTCTGTCGTGAATATTAAGTGCACTGAAGCAGGGGTGTTGGATTAGGCAAAGCGCTTTCCTGGCTGGGCCGGGGTGTGACGTTTGTGGTCCATGCGTGAAATGTGTGGGTTGAGGCTGCATTTTGTGCTGGGATGATGGGTCAGGAATGCTGTCTACGGGGTCCAGGGTAAAGAGGTGGAGTTCAAGTGCAAGATGGAGAAGCAGAGACCAGGTAAGCCTGGGACAGGGGTGAGGGAGAGATGGATTAGGGCAGGAGGGAGGTGATGGCAGAAGAGAGAGTGACACTGGGGGTGGCCAGTGAATAGGTAGGAACAGAAAGAACAAGCTGCATTTTATGCATGAAGCCTTTTTAGACACATCATTAAAGCGATGAAGAGCAAATGCCAGGAGGGTGCAGGGGTAGGCTTAAGTGATAGCAATTGGGAGGCACTTCTCTGTCGCCCACAGCCTTGCATGGGGCCAGAGTGGCACAGGGCCTCAGTCCTCAGAACGAATATTACCTGCTGCCCACTGGTCCAGATGGAAGCAATTTGCCTCTCAGATCCAACTGATTATCGGCCCCTCTTATGTTACCACCTGTGTGGACTCAAACAGTCCAGCAAATTCTAGCTGTCAAGTCCCTTGCATCCTCTTCATGGCCATAATGGTTCTGTGCCTTTAAGGTCTGAAACCCTATTTCTCCTTCTCCTTGGGGTTTAGTGAGCAAGCCAGGCAACTGGATGGATCAAGTTTGCGAATAGAAAGGTCTTCAGGGTTTGGTCCCACTTGATCACTACAGCTGGTGTCTTGGACTCCTGCCTCCTGAGCCAGGTCTCCTACCCACTTCTGGAAGTTTGGAGGTCATAGGGGGCCTAATCTGGAGGGCAAAACTAGGGTAATAGGAAGAATGAGTCAGGGGCATGGACAGTTCATGGCTGGAGGTCTTATAATTGCAGGAGAAGCTGATTGAGCCCAATTGGTGAATTCCAGAAGACATTGTGCGTATATATGTGCGTGTGCTCATTTACATTTTCATTTGTACCCTCATGCATGTATATCAAAGCAAGCATGCACATATGTCTATATACAGACAACCAGCAGGAGGTCATTCCATCTTTGGCTATTGGCAGTGTTAAATCATAACAGTCCAGATATGGTTCTCCCCTTCCTTGCTGTCTCAGGAGAGTATACAGCCTCAAAGAGAAGTGATTGCTCTGAGGGTTCAGCACAAAATTTTGGTGGAGGCAAAAGTATGTAGCAGGTTGGTTCGAAGTCATGTGGCCCTTTCTCCTTCCATAGTTGTGGAACTCCTTCTCTCTGTATTTTCCATTTTTTTCCTTTGGAGAGCATTTGACTAGCAGTCTGCTTTTTAAAACACTACAATGGGGAAGACAGTGGGTGGAGCTTAAGTGAACTGCAAAGTAGTCAAATCCTAACCATACCCAGTGCCTTTCCAAGGGCAGATGGCCACTTTATAGAAGCTAATGACATACCTATCACCTTAATTGCTAACCAGGGCTAAAGAGCAATGCAGAAATGCCTACGTGACATATCAGAACTTGCTTAGTGCCAGGCTTCCTCCCTGAATGCTCACTGATGCTCTGTAGGGATCCTAGTACATAGGTGACCTTCTTGTCTTCATAGATGCCATCCATGCATTGGTTATTTCCATCCTTGTCCCAGCTCTGTGGTCCTTTCACAGTTCACAAATGTGTCCTTTCTTGGGTGGCTTTCCTTGGCACCTAATTATTTGGTTGGGGGGCTACCTGGTGGCACTAAGGCATTACTCCTGGCTATGTGCTCATGGATCATTCCTGGTAGGCTCAGGGGACCATCTGAAATGCTGGGGATCAAACCTGGGTCAGCCACATGCAAGGCAAACACCTTACCTACTCTGCTAGCTCTTATGCTCCTTTGTATCTGTTTTTAATCCCTAAACCAAAGTCCCACTTCCTGAACTGCCCATAAGCACATGCATACATCTCCACAAATATTTAGTCGTTAGAGGCAGAATAGGACTGATTTGTATTTTCTGCACCCTCCAGAAACTTTTAGTGTCAGTCTATGGAATGCTGGTCCTTGTCTAGCTCTTCAGGCTAGAGGTAAGAGCCTGGCACTATAATGAGACCACTTGCCTGCTTATGTTGAGATTGGCTGACAAAGACAGCTACTTGTGCCTCAATCTCCTCACTTCTGAAGCAAAAGAAATAAGCCTATCTTAGGTAATTGGAAAAAGTCAGTGATATGGAAAAATACTTACAATAATCCTATATAAAATCAATTGCTTATTAAAGATTGGCTCCCTTTTCTTTAGCAAATATTGCTTCTCTCTAATAAGTGCTTAGTGCACCAATTATGAAGGATATGTAAGAATAGGGTGCATGGTCTAGGATTTGGACCTCAAAAGTATTCTCCACATTATGATTCCTTTAGCAAAGATAACAGAAACAAAAGTAATGCAATTAAACCATGGCAAAAGTAACACTGGCTAAAGTTCAAAGACACCCTAATAACTGGGAGACGAGCTTTGCACATGTTACACCAGATAAAGGGTTAATATCTAAGTTCTACAAATCTCTCATAAAGATCAACATCAATAAATCAAATAACCACATTAAAAAATAAGGAGAGGAAGTGAAAAGATACTTGTCTGAAGAAGACAGATGGATGGCCAGTAGGCATATGAAAAAGTGCTCATTATTACTTATTATCAGGGAAATTCAAATTAAGACGACAAATGAGCTCTCACCTCGCACCACTGAGAATGACATGAATCAGAAAAGCTTGAAACAATTTGTGCTGTTTGGGGATGTGGTGAGAAGGAACTCTCACCTAACACTGGGGAAATGCTGTCTACTTCAGCCCTGGAAACCAATAGAGATGCCTCGGCAAACTATGAATAGAGCTACCATGTAACCTGGATGATCCCACTACTTAATATCTCCCCCAAACACACAAACATATTCATTTAAAAAATACTTTCACCCTATGTTCATTGTGTTTAGTTCAAAAACCAGTTATGAAAACACTCCTAGTGTCAAGTATCTACAAGGGTAGATAAAGCAACTGTGGTAAACATATACAGTAAAATACTGCATATGCCATAGGAATGATGAAATAATGCAATTTATTGTAATTTGAATGGAAGTGGAAGATCTTATGTTGAAATTAAGTAAGCCAGAAGAACAGGGACAAATGGTGGATGTTCTCCCTAATGTGTGGTTTGTAGAATAACATATATAGGGAATAATTACAAATAAATAAATAAATAAAAATAAATAAAATAAATAAATAAAAAGGTCAAGGAAGGAGACATATACATGAGGAATAAAGATGAGGAGGAGCACAGAAGAAACCTAGGGGCAAGGGTCAGGGCCTTATGCTGTAGGGGCAAAAATATATCTAAGTCACTAACTCCTATACAACAATTAGCTGGACAATAATTGAACTTAAAATGTAACTGTTAAAAAGTTAAGTTGGGGCGCAGAAGGGAATCTGTCCTCAGGAGTGGAGTATGGGGACAAGAGTTGGTAGGTTTGGAGGTGATATTATATGCCTTTAAATCTATTGTAAACAACTTTGTAATTCACAGTGTCTACAAAAATGCTATCTGTATTTATATATGTACATATGCATTTACATCTTTGTGTATAAAGGCACATAGATCTCTATGTAGTTATATATATGAAGATGATCCTTGGATTATTATGGGGCAAACCTAACCTAAATGGAAAATATCAAAAGTATTTAATGCCGGGTCAGAGAGATAGTGTGGAGGTAATGCATTTGCCTTGCATGCAGAAGGTCGGTGGTTCAAATCCCGGCATCCCATATGGTCCCCCGAGCCTGCCAGGAGCAATTTCTGAGCATAGAGCCAGAAGTAAGCCCTGAGCATTGCCGGGTGTGACCCCAAAACAAAACAAAACAAAAAAAAAGTATTTAATGTACCTAAATGACCCAACATCACAACTTCACCTCACCTACCTTAGACAGCATCAGACTTTTACCAAATTTGAATAATTATTCTGGAGTATCATCTTCAGAGACATTCCCTCTTCTACCCAGAAGCAGACAGCAATGATGCATGTTTTGTAGACAGGAAGGGCTCATTCCCAAAACTCAGTCTCCCCAAAGAGTACTGTGAATGAAGATATTTTCATTTTGTGGCCCCATCTTCATCTATTCATTGTTTACATCACATATTGCCCGCCTGGGCCTGGAACAGGATTCAGACTAGACCTGTGAAACATAATTTCTACTGAATGTGTATTGCTTTCATAAAGTTGAAATCAGTGGCACCCCAAGCACTGATAATTTAGGGACGTTCTAGTCCTAATGAGTATCATTGATGATACAGGTTCAGATGGGCTCATGTGGTACGGGTTTAGATTATTGCAAAGATTATAGTGATACAGGTGAAGGTAATCCAGAGATCATTGATGGTGAAGTTATCCAAGGGAGCATGATGATATTGGTGAAGGTGATCCTAGAAATCTTTGATGGTAGTGTTATCCTACCTAAAGAGTATAATGGTGGGGCCCAGGAGATAGCATGGAGGTAAGGCGTTTGCCTTTCAATGCAAAAGGTCATCGGTTCGAATCCCGGTGCCCCATATGGTCCCCCGTGCCTGCCAGGAGCAATTTCTGAGCATGGAGCCAGGAGTAACCCCTGAGCACTGCCTGGTGTGACCCAAAAACAAAAACAAAAACAAAAAAAAAGAGTATAATGGTATAGATGCAGATTCTCCCAGCAATTATGATGCTACAGGTACAACATAACTTAGGCTCTTGATGCTATGGATGCAGAGTTTCTTTGGGATTCTACAAGGGCAGGGATTTGGTTCCTGGTGTCAAGGACGGAAACTCTCAAGAGGTCTTGGATTTAGACAATGTCTTTTCTTTCCTTATCTAAGAGGCTTGCCTCTACCCATGTGTTCTCACTATTCATCTCTTCGTATTCCTATCTTTCTTTGTCACTGACTGTCCTTTGCTCATATTCCCATGCTGTCTGAGAGCTGAAAATATGTTTCCTGGAGGTTCTTTAGCCTGCTTGTTTCTTTAACCTTCAATTAGAAATACTTAACCTCTAAGAGAGGTTTCTTCCAGTGCTGGAATTCTGGGGTCTCCCCAAAACTTCACCTTCTACAGACCCAGAAGGGAAAGAAAGTGAAAGAGAGGGAGGGGATCTGAAAATGGCAGGAACGTTTGCTGCCCAGAGGGCTCCCACCTTGTAGAAGACAGAGAAACCAAGAGAGGACATTCACGTGTGCACGCCTGCTGAATATTTAATTCTACCCCTTGTGTCTGCGAAGTCCTGGCCTGAAGCTGCATTCACAATGAATTCCGCCAATGGCCCATTCTCAGGGAGAGAAAGGGGGGCAGAAACTGTACATCCTTCTCCTGGCTTGTCACTGTAGACTTGAGATAATAATAGTCTTTTTCTGATCCCCTGAACTTTCCCATCTGCTTCATAAAACAATGGCAATTTTTTCCCTTGCTCTGTCTTCCTCTCTCTCTCTCTTTTATTTTTATCCTCCTACACTATAATTTAAAACTGTGGCAGTGCTATAGCCCTTGAGTTTTTTTTCTTTCTTTTCCCCTTGCTTTAATACATGGCTGTTATTTAAAATCGCCTTTCATCTGAGCTCTGGGAAGCTGCCTTAGCAGGGAAACTGCCTTCTGACTGGCTAGAGGGAGAGGAAGGTCAGCTGGGCTGGTGCAACCAGTACCTACCTCTCTCCCTGCAACCCTGCCATGATAGCCAGAGTGGGGGTATGTGTAAGTAACTGTGTGAGTAGATGTATATGTGTGCATCTGTAAATGCATGTACATATGTGTTTACATGCGTGCATATGTGTGTCAGTGCATCCGTGAGTGCACATGTGTGCATATTTGACTGCACTCATATGTTCATTGTATATGCCTATGAGTATGCATGTGTGAGTATATGCATGCATGTGCTTGTGTGCATGAGTTTGAAGTGTGCACTCATATATGTTTTTGCATTGTGTGCATAAGCAAGTGAATGCATGTGTGTTAGACTATATGCATGTAGAGAATGTGCATGTAAGAACACATGTGTGTATGTGTGTGATTCTTTCCTCCAATGTGCTCTTTTTCTAAGAAAGCATCTGAATGGCAAGGTCCTCAAATGCTTGTGGCCCCAGAAGAAGCAGCCTCTGCAGTGGGGAGATAGCCACATCCCAAAGAAAGATAAAATGCAGTAGGGTCAATGGTGTGAGGGCATATTTGTCACCACATCTGTGGTGGGCAGGCACATTTGTCAGATGCCAAGAGCAGTCGTTTCAGTCACAGATGTGCAAGCTTCCCTGTGGTTGTGCCAGTCACACCATCCAGCTCCATTTCTGTAGCCTCAGTTGGAGGGACCCAGCTAGTGGGAGAGACTGATTCCCTTAGGCAATAGCTTTTATTTCAGGCATCACCAGGGATGAGGATGGTACCCTAGTGTTACTCACACCAGAGCCATTGCACCCCATTCCTCTCCACAGTTCCAGCTAAGTCAAACATTCCAGGAAGCTTGTGACAGTGGTCTCTCTGCTGAAAAATGCAGCCCATTGTCATGTTTGCACAGCTCCTGCCACACCTGCATGCATCCCCATGAGTCATTCTGGCCTTGTCTTTTGTCTCCCAGTTCTCTCCAGAGCCCCCTCTGAACTAGCATCAGCAAAGCAATCATATTGTAAATGATTTCCTGGAAGGAAGATTCCATAGCAATAAAACAAAGAGGACAGAACAAGGCTGAGGGCAGGAAGTGTGTACTGTGTGTGCGTGTGCGCATGTAGGTACGCATGTGTGTGAAGATAAATAGAAAGTGCTTTTTTACTCACTCAAAATAATTCCTCCACTCTTCCATTATGCAATCACACTCCATGACAGAGAGAACTGTCTATTTAGTATCCTCAGAGAGAGCTGAGTCTGGAACCCAGCTAGACTGGATGGCTGGGTTGTGACCCAGAAGGATCAGGATAGGAAGAAGGTCTGGAGGATCATTTGGTCTCTCGGTTCCAGGTTCTGGATTAGGTGTCAAGAGTCATTGCCTTGTTTTCTCTTTCTCTTTGATATTTTCTCTTTCTTCTTCCTTCTCCATCTTCCAAACTATGGAGAAATAGTGGGGCAACTCCACAGTGTGGAACACAGATTAACTGTGTGATAATCAGAATACTCACCTTTTTCTTCTTTTTCTTTTTTTCTTTCTTCTTTCTTTCTTTCTTTCTTTCTTTCTTTCTTTCTTTCTTTCTTTCTTTCTTTCTTTCTTTCTTTCTTTCTTCTTTCTTTCTTTCTTTCTTTCTTTCTTTCTTTCTTTCTTTCTTTCTTTCTTTCTTTCTTTCTTTCTTTCTTTCTTTCTTTCTTTCTTTCTTTTCTCTTCTTTTCTTTTTCTTTTCCTTTCTATCTGGGAAATGCTCAGGACTTACCCCTGGCTCTGTTCTCAGGAGGGATGTCACTTATTGGATCATATGTGGTGCTGGGATCCAACATTGCAAAACTACTATATTATATCTCTAGCCTTCTCTTCTTTTAAATGATTTTCTTTTTACTAAAGGTACTTTGTCTGATAATATTATGGGCATTTCTAGTGTGCATCATAATTCAATACATGTGGACACCAGGCTCAATTCACCACTAAAATACCAATTCTATTCTTCAAAAATACAATGGATTCTTTTGATAGAATTTACCTACCCACTTTGTTTTTTCCTTCTTAGATTTAAACAATTATTTTTTTATTAATTTGATTCCTTGTTCTATTTCACTAACTCCTCATCTGAAAGGTCCATGAAATATCTCTTTCAGCCTGATATTCAGTAACTTATCTTCTGGAACGTATCTTCTGGAAGCATCTATGATAGAAAATAGCAGAATTATTTTTTGTTTGTTTGTTTTTAATTTTTATTTTTTATTATGAGAGCAGAGATGCAAAGAAAGAGGAAGGGGCAAAGTTACAGTGGAAGGACAATCATGCATAAACAGAATTCTCAGTAGTCCCATCTATGATATCCCAGTCTTGAACTTTCAGCAATGAACAAGAAAAACAAAATAGAGTCCATGTACAATTACACTGTCCCCCAAATCTCCAGATTGTAGTACATACTATTTCTTAGCAGCACATAATATAATCTAAAGACATAAGACTTAGGTTACTCCTTAGACATTGAAGGC
>PVKC010000255.1:10347-77443 GCA_004027635.1 Crocidura indochinensis | reverse complement strand
TGAAAATTCATGACATGGTAAGCTGTTAATTTAGTCAAATGTTTAAATGTTTAACTTGTCCATGACCCAAACACCTTAATCATATAAAAACATAAATTTTATATAGGATTTACTGTCATAGGTAAAATCTGATATGCCTCCCTTTTCTTGGTAGCTTTATCTTTTAAACAGGTAATTAGTTCCCAATTATGGAAACATGTCTTTTAGGAGGAATAGATTTACTACTTCCAAGAAAAAGTATGAGATAAAAAAGCTATTTACAGTACTAAAATTATCAAGGGAGAACAGCCATCAATATTGAATAATTTTTGAAATAGAATTTAGTCCTATGTAATGCTTGATGTGACTATTTAACAGAGCTTAAAGGTCATATTTCAGTGGTGTATTTCATTTTAGAGAAACAATTTCAAAATTACAAAATAAAGAACAACATGATAGCTACCTGGGTCATAAAATATTTCAGACTCATTTGTGTATTCACCTAAAAAGCAAAAAAAAAAGAATGTAAGTATACAATTGGACTAAGAATACCAACAAAATAAATTCAATTAATATATAACCAAATATATTCTTTTACAGAATCATTAAATACAATTATGCTATTTTGACGTTCCACAATATCTACACCTCTAAAAATTATAAAGAGAAATCACTAATAACTTTGGCTGGAAATAAACATCAGAATTCAGAGGACTAAAGGGATAGTAGAGGAATTAAGGTATTTTCCTGCATGTGGTTGACTTCAGTTTAAACCCTGAACCGAGCCAGAAGTGACCCAAGTAATGAGTAAAGTTGAGCTCTGAACACCTTCAGGTGTGGTTTCCCAAACATAAAAAGTCCTCAGAATTATAGAATATAACACTTTGTTTAATTTTCTTTACTGTTTCTATTATAAAATTGCAGTTTTAATTAAAAATGTAAATTAAAAATTACCACCACCCCCTGAGACAGATTATTTTCATCAAAGTTTGTTAATTTTTTAATGTTTTGTGTGGGTACTTTTGTAACATCTTGGGAGGCAGGATTGCCTCAACCAGCTGATACTCAGGGGATTCTTCTGTGTCAATGGTTCAGGGATCATTCCATCAGGCCTTTGAGGGATAATAAGGGACTGAGAATCAAACCCATGTCTCCTGAATAAAAAACATGCATTCTATCCAGGGCATTGAGCTACCTTGCCATGAACATGTCATTGCTTACCTTGTATGATGTATAAAGTGTATGTATTATATATCATATATCATTTATAACTATATATCTATATGTCTTCAGGGGAAGGGAAGGTTCAAGATATAATAACTTTTTATGGCCCAGATATAAAGCAGAAAGATTAAATAGCTTTTTACGTTGAGACTGCCTATGCTATGATTCTTATAATATGTCTGAGAAAAATGTAAAAGTATTTTAAGGACTGATTCTATAGTCATTGGGATTATCTGAACACTGTTAAAGCACTGCCATGAGAACTTGCAAAACTGCTTATTTTATTTTATTTTATTTTAACTATTTGTTTTTAAAATCACCATCAGTAAGAACAGTGGCAAAAACATTTGCTAGTAAGTTTCCATTCAAAACTAAGCAATGTTTATTTGAAAGCCTCCTTGGAAATAGAATATTAATATAGCATTTAATTGATTATAAAACTAATTTGTTAAGCCACTTACTATTGTTTTAGCCTTTACCATGTGAGAAAGGAAAACTTTTTAAAAATTAATTTAATGAAACCAATGTGAATTACAGTCTTTCACAGTTGTATTTTAGGCATATTTTGACAGTGAATTAGGGCCATTCCCACCACCAGTGTTGACCTCCTTCTCTATAGTCCCCAGAATGCATCCTATACCTCCACCCATAACCCCCTGGACTGCTAGTGTGTAACATTTTGTGTATAGCTTGTTATAGTTTGGATCTCTTGATTCAATTATTCTATTGTTGTTGACCTTGGTTTGGGTATTTTGGTCTGACCATTTTTTAATTTCCACTCAATGGACCTGAGACTACATGACCCCTGGGTCCATCATTTTTTTTCTTAATTTGTAAGAGGACATAGAAATATGAGGTAGAACAAATTGATTCATATTCTATAAAAATGGCAGAATCCCCTCTTTAGAAGCTATAAACAAAATTGAAAGAAGTAAAAAGGGTGTGGTGCAGATGTGGCTACTTTTTTTTTTTTGCATAGGTGCAGTAAATATTGGGGAACTTAGAAAGGAAATTTCTGTGGCCTAAGAGATGCAGGGTGTCTCTACCCTTAAAGATACTCTCATAAGACAGACTACAGGCCAGGCATGCTGGTTGTCAAACCCCAAGGTCTGAGAAAGCAAAACTTATAAATTATAAATCTTGTTCAGTTCTCATTTTATTTTTGAACTCTTAACAAAAAGTGCCATTTAAAATTGAGACATGAGCCAATTTTCTGATGTTGTGCTCACTAACAATCAAGGTTAGTCTAAATAAAGAACCAAATTATAGTGACCCTAATGGTCAAATCAGAAATTCAACAAATTGAACTAGAACAAGTTTGTTCTCTCTCTCTCTCTCACTAGCTCTCTCCTTTTCTCTCTCTTTCTATTTTTTGAATTTCTATTTGTCTTGCTTTCCTTTTTTGGCTACTAGTTCTTGATTGTCTTAACTTGTATAGTATTATTATTGAATTATTGAATTTCAGTGTAGTACTAATACTCAATAAAGTATGAATACTGTATTGGTATTCATACTCAATACTGTATTAATACCGATTTTAGTACTTAATAACTTTAAACAATTTTTAATAATCATCACCAAAAAATCTAATTTCCAGGTACTACACTTGTACACTTGACTCAAAACCCAATTCCTAAAACTTTTTCTTCTGGAAGCCACCATTCTGTTCTTTAGATCTAAGAATTTTATGTTGGCAGGTGAAAACTTAATTCAATGTTTGGGATGCATCACACTGCCATGCATATCTAACTTTGTATATATTATGTGGCATGATTTGGTTACATTATGACATTTCTGAAGTACACTAAGATACACTAAGGCAACATATGATATAGCTTTTGTGTCACTCTATGTAAAGGTATTGATTCGAATAAATCTCAATTGCATTTTGAATTTTATTATTACAAAATTCATTTCAAAACTGTTTGGATTGAAGAATTTTTATATGTAATGTTAGTATTATTTACAGAGGACAGAGGATGTGTCTTGAGAAATGTTTGGAAAGCTATTGTGCAGTCTGAGAGGTAATAAGTGAATAAAACTATAGTGAATCCCAGCACAAAGTTCAAAAGATATTTTCTTAAGTAAAGGAAAGGATTTAAGTAATGGTGGTTTTGGGAAAGAGTGGGAAAGAGTAATAGTACAGCAAGTAGAGACTTGACTTGCTATGCTATAGCATGGAAATCCAAGACAGAGGGAATTCCTCAGATACTGAATTTAAATTTAAAAATTTGGAAAGTCGTAGATAAACCCTTGTTTTTTGTCCAAGACTTCAGATTTTCTTCAGATATGTGAGTTTTCTGCACCAAAATTAACCCTTATTTGTTCTCAAGTCCCCAGTATCCCTGTGTAAGGGATGAATCTATACTCTACCAGCTGCTAATATCAGACAATCCTGTAGAATAAAAGTACTGAGGCTTTTGGGGCAGATCTATATAAAATACATACTGAAAAATAGTTAAATTTAGTTAGAGAATATTGATTTATGAATTTAATAGTTATTAATATATTAATATAATATTTTAACAACCCTACCACTAATGTCATCTCTCATCATCAGTGCTTCCATATTCCAACATCCTGTACCCTATAACCCACTCCATTCTTCACTCCCTGCCTACCATCCTGACAGGCACCTCACTTTCTATAGATAAGACAAGTCATAAATCTCTGTAAGACACACATTGTAAGGGGCGTAATAAACACCCCTGCCATAGAGATCTCTGATAGCTTTGGAAAAAAAATGTGAGTGATCAGATTACTCATAAAATCTCCAGAAAAGTTTAAGAATGCTAATCCAATTGAATTGACACAGAAAATGCAAGTTATAGAAAAATTACATTTGAAATGGGATTGAAACAAATAGGTTCATTATATTCTGGAAAACAGGTAATTTCCCAGATTTCACTTTAATATATGATTTTCCTACCAAATTTATCAACAAAACCTTTAGTTCATGTCTCAACTTTGTTTTCACAGATATTTGAGAAGTACTATTACTTTTATTTCATTTACAGCAGTGGTCCTCAAATTACGGCCCGTGAGCCACATATTGTATTTTTTCCTGTTTTGTTTCTTCACATCAAAATAAGATGTATGCAGTGTGCATAGGAATTTGTTCGTAATTTTTGTTTTTACTATAGTCTGGCTCTCCAATGGTCTGAGGGACAGTGAACTGGGCCCCTGTTTAAAAAGTTTGAGGACCCCTGATTTACAGTAATAATCATTCTTAGGGCAATATTGTATAACAAGCAGAGAGACAGTGGAGGATAGAAAATAAAGGATAATTTTCCTCTCTAACATACTATGCTCTGTAGACTATATAATATTCTCTCTCTCTCTCTCTATATATATATATGTACTATATTATGCTATTTATATTCACCATTGAAAGAAATGACATTGAATGTACAAAGGCCTAGCATATTGGAAAAGCATTCAGATCCAGATTTATGAAAAACCTGGGGCACCTTAGTTTATTCTCTCCAGAATATTAAACACAGAATTTTTGTTTCTAACAACTTCTCTGTGAATGCCCCTTGTGATGTCTACCCTTCCACTAGTAAGGTGTTTAACATTGTATTAAGTGGCAGGCCAGTAAAATAATCACTACTTCCTTTATGGACTCTGGCAATAGTCAAATTTTTTCTTTTACTTTTTGAAGCCTTTTATTAATATTTTGGAAAATTTCATTTTTAATTAATTTGAGTGAGATAATCTTACTTGTAATTTTGGAAAATATATTTTTGCATATGGATTTGACGATGCTAGTTATTTTTAATACTTTACTTTTTAAATTATAATATATTTAAGCACCATGATTAAAACATGTTTGTAGTTGGTCAATTATTTTTAATATTCTGCTGTTTTTAAGTATTTTCTTTCTCCTTTTACTTACATTTAAAACTTGTATTACATACCATCATTTACATGGTAAACATAGACAACTATGGGGATAGATGTTGAACGAAATGAATGAAAAAGGGCAAAAATTGTTACCAAACGGCTTTGGACTGGAGAGGGGGATTTGATGAGAAGAGTGAATGAAAATGAGTGGATGAAGCAGCTGAGCTGAGAACTAAGGTTTGCAATGTAGATTTAAAAACTGTAAAGCTTTCTTGAATACTGTATTAGTAGCTCATTCAAAGTAAAAAATCTAAGATTTAGGTAGCAGGAGTGACATTAAGACCTAATGCTTCATGTTGAAAAAAGTTATATTTAAACTCCTGTTATTCTCATAAAGACCAATTTTCTTGCCTACAGCTCACTCAAGAACATAAATGAAATCTTTTTAACTAGAAGAGGAGCCCCAAGCATGAATGCCTATTTGTTTATGTCCACACTTAATTTTCTAAAAGTTTTTGGTGCATCTTCATTTGCTATCTTCACTTTTACTGCCACATGTCACTTAATTATGAACTTATATAAAACAGTGCTCTCAGTAAGATAGGTCACCTAATCATGTGTAGATTATCATGTCTAGATCTCCTTAATTGTAATCAATGGGGTTCATGCAAGAACAAAGTTCGTTAGCAATATATTCCTATATTAAACTAGTTAACTGGGGCCGGGCAGTGGTGCTGGAGGTAAAGTGCCTGCTTTGTCTGCTCTAGCCTTGGACGGACTGTGGTTTGATCCCCCGGCTCCCATATGGTCCCCCAAGCCAGGAGTGACTTCTGAGCGCATACCCAGGAGTAACCCCTGAGCGTCAGTGAGTGTGGCCCAACCCCCCCCATAAAACAAACAAACAAAAAAAAAAAACAAAAAAAACTAGTTATTAATTCCTGTATTAACTATTTCTGAGGCCTGCTTGATGGGTTACCTATAGACAGAATAACAGAGCCACACTGCAATTATATGTGCACTCTGGCACAGTTCTGTATGAAGCATGACATTTGATACTTCCAGGAGACAGACCCTTTGGAATTTAAGCTTTAGCCAAGGAAGATAAAATCATATTTCCCTCCAAAGTGTCAAACCAAAGCACTTCATACTCATAATTCTTGTTGAAAAATTTAATGTTAGGGCTTTTAGCTTCCATCTTCTAATCTCATGAGTAAATCTTATAACTTTATGAAAGTCTTCAGAGTGAATATAACTTTTCTTTAACTGCAAGATTCTAAAATTAAAAGAAAAACACATTTGTAATATTAAAAAGAAACTGGTGAAAAATTGATATTCTGACAGTAGGATTTACATTTCACCCTGCTGCAAAGATTAAAAAAATACTGAAAGAGGCAGTAGACACATCTTTTTTATTCCTTTAAGCTTTCAGTCTCTCTCTAATACTCTTAAAAGGGATTTTCTTTCTATTCTATTTGTAATATGTTTTGTGTGGCCTTTAAAATATACCTTACAGAATTCTAAACCATAATATGGTTTAGAAATGGTTATTCTTTGCAAATTAAAAATCCTGTCTATTTCTACAGTATTTTTTGGTGAGACTCGATCATTTGATTTGCACATCCTTACCCTATCCTTTTAAGAATGGTGGGCTCGACTCAGGGCCAAAAGCTTTGTTCAGTTGACTGGGTTTTATTTCTTGTCAAATGAGTAATATGCTACACAGGTATCAGGAGTCTAATTGCTTCATCTTTAGACTATAGAAACAGAATCTTCTATGAAAAAAAATGTTGGTAGCTGATAACATTGGCTTTGGCAACTCAGGAGCTTTATTTCATAATTATGAGTTAACATTAGTACTCTTGAATTAACATTAGTACTCCTGAGACATGCCGAGCTATTAAAGTATAAATCTTAATTATTAAGATTAGTATAAGTCCATGGCTAAATCATACTCTTCTGAGTTATTTAAAATAAAAAATCAGGTAGGACATTTCTGTTGTTTCAACTCCGAAGAAAAGAAGAAAGGCCTGACAAATAATTTAAAGAGCTGACAGATAAGAGGGATTTACATGTTCCCAATATATGACACTGGGAAAACTTTTCTTTCCTGCATTCACTAGCCTGAGCACAATACATCTAGATTTCCCAGTTTGGGAGCTCTCTCAGTACTTCGGAGTACTCTAGTTTTTCCAAATGTGTAGAAGTTTTCGATAAAATAACAAAATGATAAGCTGTGGGGGAAAACTTTCAATATTTGTCATTTGTTTCTAGTGTACATTTTGCATAGGAGACAACTGCTCTTGAGTTAGGAGGCATAAATCACTAACTCCCACTACTTCAGCACTTATGAATTGTGACATTCCTCCTGAATGAATGGGCAATTTGTGAACCTGAAAATTTTAAAGAACTGGAAATTTTAAAGTATGGGCATTTTAATATCAAGTACCTTGGATAGGTCTGTTTTCTAAATCCACACAATTATAACATGGGTAATAAGTACAAACATAGAAATATATGATTGGAACTTTTTAAAACACGAATTATTTGATCAAAAGGCAAAGACTTCAGGTTTCTTTCTCATGACAATTAATTCCTTTGGCATTAATTTCTATTTTAAAATCCATTTCAAAAGAGATACTCTCACTACTTCTAATCACCACTTTGTCTTCCTGCACATTTTAGTTTCCAGGAAGGGCATTTTTTTCTATGTAGGATTAAATTCTAATAAGAGACACAGAATGGATCAATTTCATCTTAGACAAGTCTTATTTTTGGCCTGTAAGCTGAATAGGATACAGAGAATCTTTGAAGCATCCTCAGTTGACCTGAACATCCCATATTGCATGCCTGTCCTGCTTTCTACTCACTTACCCAATAGCCTCTATAAATCTGGGTGATACCTACTGGAGTCATTCTGCTTTTTGTCAAATCTAAGTGTCAAACCTAAATCTCCAATTAGTCTATTTATTTTTTATTACAGTTCATATCCTCAGGGAGTCACTGAGGTACATTTGATGGATGTCTAACCAGTTTTCTAGTAGCTGCCCCATGCTCTACAAGACTGACATGAATGACTATCACTACTCACAGCATAGCTCAAGGACTTGAAGCACCAATACCATTTGGGAACTTATTGCAAATGCACAATCCAAGGCATTTCTCCAGTCCTATAGATTTAAGTATGTATTTTAAAGACTCCCTATTAGATGGGTCTTCTCTTAAAGGTTGTCATTTATTAGCTTGGCTCTTGTTATTATTATTGTTTGTTTTGTGGAAGGAGTGGTACCACAACCTGGCAATATTCACTTTGCACTTCACTTATGGATAACTTCTGGCAGAGCTCAGGGTACCATATAGAGTGCCAGGGATGTCAATTGTATGTAAGGCAAGTATTCTATAAGACTATCTTCCCAGGTAGATAGTCAATAAGACTATCTTGCCTCCCTTTTTAACGTTTAGGCATTCTTAATCTATAAGATCAAGATGACCTATAAGATCACAATATAAGATGATTGACAAATTCAAAAGGCCCGACAGCGGGGAATAAAGAATTTTTTTTTTTTTTTGGTTTTTGGGTCACACCTGGCAGTGCTCAGGAGTTACTCCTGGCTCCATGCTCAGAAATTGCTCCTGGCAGGTACGGGGGACCATATGGGGCACTGGGATTTGAACCGATGACCTTTTGCATGAAAGGCAAACACCTTACCTCCATGCTATCTCCCGGGCCCGAATTTTTTTGAATAAAACATAAATTAAACCTTAAAAAGGCAAGGTACCTCAATACTGGAACCTACTCAACACTTACTCTCTGCCATAAACTGCAAAAATATTAAAGTGATAATGAACAATGGTTTAGTCCTAAACAACTCACATCTGAATTACATTCTAATAAGAACATGAAGAAGTATCTCAGACATGAAAGAGAGAACACTTTTGTCCATCTCTAGAAACCAATTGACAATTTTCTCCTTAAAGGGCCAATATAAAGAACTCACATAAGTAAAGTAGCAGACTCCTAAAGTCCACTTTTCTGAGCAAATCCAAGTTTCCAGAAAAGAAAGGACAAAGTCAGTGCTAAGCGAAAAGCATTTCTGGGCAGAAAGTTTTCCCTAGTGATCATAGAGCATAAACACAAAGGGAAGTAAAGAACAGTATCTATGCTAGCTCTCAGGAGTAACCCCAGAGCACCACTGGGTATGACCCTAAAACAAAAAGCAAACAAACAAGGAAATAGGGATAGTATATCATCTTCTTGGCAAACAAATGGAAATTAGAATATTGTCTATGTTCATAATATAATTTATAAAATTTTATTTACATAAAAATGCCCTATAGAATGGCAGAAACTGAAGTAGTTAAATAATCAGTGATATATCTATTATTGTTGAGGCTCGCACTGATAGTCCCCAGGTAGCTCCTTACACCCAGATATCCTGTGGTCAATGGGAATTATGAGTATTAATAAACCATAAGAATCTGAGAAAAAGCATATCACTTCCAAGGTGAATAAAGGATTCCTATAAAGTGTCTTCTCATACAGAGTTGAGTAGGTTTCTGACCTTCAAGTAGCTAAGGAACTACAAAATAAATTTGAAGGAGCTGAAGTAGTAGTACAGTGGATAGGGTGCATATCATGAATAGGGTTCATCGGATTTGATCCCTGGCATCCTATATGGTACTTTGAGCTCTGCCAGTAATTATTGGTTAATGTAGAAATATAGCACCCCTGAATATGACCCCAAAACCAAAAACCAAAAATAAAAACCCATAATTGCTTATTCTTCTACTATAGCATATTTGTAGATTGATTTTGTTTGGGTTTTAACGTTTTGGGCATTATTATTAAACAAATGAACCAATTATATATATGGTTATATACGATATGATATAATATATATTAGATCTAAAAAACATACATTTCTCTGGGGCCCGAGTGGTAGCACAGTAGTAAGGCATTTGCTTTGCACATGACTGACCCAGAACGGACCTGGGTTCGATCCTCGGTGTCCTGAGCCTGCCAGGAGCTATTTCTGAGCACAGATCCAAGAGTAACCCCTGGACATCACCAGGTGTGTCCCAAGAACCAAAAATAATTTTAACTTCTCTGTAGTCAGAGGTGATTAAATAAAGCACTTAGGGTGCATGTCTTGCATGCAGCCAATCCATTTTTGACCCTCCACATTTCATAAGGTTCCCTGAGCACTTCCGGGAGTAATTCTTAAGTGCAGAGCTAGGAACCATGAGTACAACTAGGTGTGCCTCCCCAATAAAAAAGATTCCCTCATCATATTCTTGAGAAGAATAAAAGTCCCTGGTATTGTACAAAGGTCCAATACCAAAACTGCAGAGATACTGAACCAGGACTGAAGGTTTTAAAATTCCTTTTAAATTTCTTACTGTCTCTTTCACTCTGTACTCATTATGTGGCATGTGCATTTACAAGTGCTTTAAGTGATGCCAATAAATGCTGCTTTCACCTCATATCCCAGAAAAGACACATGGAATATAACCACTCGAGAATTAAAGACCTATCACCTACTAGATTTGGAATAATTTACTATTCACATGCTTTTGTCAACAATTAAGTGATATAACCAATCCTTTGCCCTAATATAAAAGTACCTTCATGACCAGGTCCTTGCATGAAGTGAGCAAAAATCTCTTTTTCATCCTTTCCATACTCATTCTTGGCTACTAACATATAGTTCCCATTGTTCACATGAGTGGGATTATCCAGTTGGAGGCAGCCATGGTATTCCGTATGATTGGTAACATGGATTTTAGTACAGATGTATTTGGACTCATTCAATATTGCTCCTTTGTAGAACCACTGAAGTGCTGGTTTAGGGTTGCCTTTCACAGTGAATGGAATGCACCAGTGGTGGTCAGAAGTTGGAGATTCGATAAATGTGATAGTTGGAGCAACTAAATTGAAAAAAAGAGAGTTAATAGCATCAGACAGCTCAGAATTCTTTCCATCTTCAGATTTGTACATCGATAAGGGATTTTATCCACTTATTTGGTTTAACAAAGCATAACCAGGAATTCTGGAATCAGGACTAATTTAACATCCTGTAGAGAGCTTCAGAAAAACTCTTTTCCCAGTGCTACCCATAATTCATAAGTACTTTTCAAATCTGTTTAGTATGTGAACCAGGTTCAAACAATGGACATGGTTCACATTAGGTAAACTTTGCTTTGAAAAAAAAATATGCTCAAGGTATAAAATGTACAATACTTTACTAAATAATGCAAATGACTATGCAAATCATGCCTGAAATCATGATCTCACAACTTATATAAAACAAATTCAACAGATCAATATAACAAATATTGCTACTACTGTTACTAGTATTGATTATTATAAAGTATGATAATTGGTACTGGTCATTGATTGACATTATCAAATGCTATTTAAAATTAGAACGTTAAGTTTTAGTACAATTCACCATTTGCTATGATTTCAGATGAGAATTGTTTATTGTTTCAATTTCAGCATTTAAAGATCTTGTTTGAACCTATTCAAACACACTCAATGATCTTAACTTGAAGCATAAAGCACTTTATGTTTTGGAGAAACAAACAATATCAACTTAATAATCATAAATAGAGCACTTATCCTGAGTGAAAAATTTATAATTCACCAGAATTATTTGTTTTTATTTAGTATAACATTGATAATTATAAAATTGAGGACTGGAAAAGACCTTTAAGGTCTAAAAGCATCATTTATCCGATGAATGAACCCAAGTCCAGTAAGGTTAAGTAAATTGGTCCAAGTTACTGAGACAGGGAGTGCTGGAAAAAGAATCATCAAGTATTGATGCATAATCCAGTAGCCTCTCCCTTTCAGAAACATTATCTTAGTTGTATAAATTCATTATGCAAAGGGGAAATTTTCAGATTCTGAACAAGCACACTCTGCAAGGGATAATTGCAATAGTATTTTAGTTGTTAATATCCTTTATCTCTTATCCCTTCTACTATTTATATTAAAATATAAGGTCAATTTTTCATACCAAGGAAATCTTAATGACATTTAGCAATATCAAAAAATATAATGAATTTGAGTATATTTAGTTGATATACATCCCAGTTTTATTCCTATAAATACTTCCAGAATATTCCGGAAGAAGCACAGCTGATAAAATAACCTAATTCATCTTCAAAGTCTGTAGAAAGATTTACAATTATCAGAGAAATTCCTTTGAAATGAGTATGTAGTTTCTAAACTCTGTATATATGGAGGAACTTCATCTAAAAAGCACATTACATAATAAAAGCATACAATTTTTACATTTTATCATTGAAATGCAATCATTTCATACATATTCTAAAATAGTCGTCAAGTAGAATAGTTTAAATATATGATGGCATATATAAAAATTCAATTTAAACACAACTTAGGAGGGTTTTTAGTT
The DNA here is from genome assembly GCA_004027635.1 of Crocidura indochinensis. Classification (NCBI taxonomy): domain Eukaryota; kingdom Metazoa; phylum Chordata; class Mammalia; order Eulipotyphla; family Soricidae; genus Crocidura; species Crocidura indochinensis. Next base: position 64,973 of record PVKC010000255.1, on the reverse strand, counting down.
ACAAACCAAATTAAGGATCATACATATAAACATGTTAATATGCCTGTGTGGCAAACACAAAGGGTACAATGTTGTAGAGATTGAACTTACCTTCTCCCACTATCCCAGGATCACCAATTACTGCTACCATCCTCAAATAAGTTTTTGATGAGATTTTCTTTTAAGAATTTAAGTTGAATCTTGTTGCATTTTTAGGGAATAATATGACTTCAGGCTTTGGGGGGGAGTCAAATGATGTGGAATTAAGAAGCATTAAGCTAATGGCTGCCACAGTGTTACTCACATAGGAGTACAGTGGGTGATTTGAGTGGTTTACTATATCACATCCTAAATATGTCTCATGAGTGACACTAAAAATTGTATTAATCCCATGTGTCTACATGAGTAAAATGGAATTTTATACTTATATTGAGATCCACTCATGTTTTCTCAGGGAAATCTAGATTAAATGCTCTTAGTTTATATCATGTTAGCTCAGAATTTGCAATCATATGAAGCACAACTGATTTTTAACTTTATACACATTTATGTTGAATATCATAGTGTAGGATGATAACGTATATGTCTTATCATTTATAATTTCAAAAAGTAATGCACACACAATGAGGAGCATTAATATTCTACATCTTAGTATCAAAGTGGTAGCACTGTAGCAGGGTATTTGACTTGTACACGGCTGACTCAGGATGAACCTGGGTTCAATTCCTGGTGTCCCATATGAATCCCTAAGCCAGAAGTGATTTCTGAGCTCAGAGCCAGGAGTATTCCCAGAGTGCTACTGAGTGTGGTCTAAAAAGCAATATATATATATATATATATATATATAAATGTGTGTATATATGTATATATACACACATTTTAGTTTTAACATATTTAGAAATTTAAAACTTGGGGCTGGAGAGGTGGCGCTAGAGGTAAGGTGTCTGCCTTGCAAGCGCTAGCTAAGGAAGGACCACGGTTCGATCCCCCGTTGCCCCATATGGTCCCCCCAAGCCAGGAGCAATTTCTGAGCGCTTAGCCAGGAGTAACCCCTGAGCATCAAACGGGTGTGACCCAAAAAAACAAAAACTTATGGTCAGTTTCTGCAGGTGATAACTTACATCTAACTTCTTCAAACTTTTTATAAAAATTTTATGCTAAAGTAAAGAGGATTTTGTCTTGACAGCATGATTAGATGTTTGTGAACAGCCAGCTGATACTTCAGAAAACTCAACTTTAAAGTTTCTCTTTTATAGAGAAAAATTTTAGAAACTGGTTAATGAGAATTAAAACTAAAACTTATTAACAAGCAGACAAAAGCCAGCTCAAAGTATATGCTGTGAAAAAGACAAGGGAAATAACAGAAGAAAGGGTTAGGTTGAAAAAGAAACTTTAAAACACAAGAAATGAGCAAGAGAAATTAGCAAAAATAGCACAAGGGAAAGAGGCAGAGAACAGTTAAGTACAAAAACAGTGAATAATTTCTAAAAACAGACAGCAAAAATACATGGGTAAACAATCATTTTCTACTAAACAATATATGCTAGTCTGATTACGTACAATGTACAGTGAGGTTGACAGAATCTTGATCTTCTCCTACAATATTTTCTGCCACACATGATATTTGCTTGCCACTGTCATCAGATGAAATGTTAGTTATCCTTAAGGATCCCTGTGTCTGGCTTGAATCATTCTACAAATAAATTAACAAACAAAAATTATCTTTATTAGAGCTGACCCCAAAGTGACAAGATTTGTGGTTTCTTCCACTAAGGTACATACATTATTTTAAAAGGTTTCTAATCTGAGTCAGGCTTAAACAAAAGTATAAATCCAAGATTATTATTTCATTTCTCCATATTTCAATTGTTTAATACAGGGTCCTCAAACTTTTTAAACAGAGGCTTAGTTCACTGTCCCTCAGACCATTGGAGGGCCAGACTATAGTAAAAACAAAAATTACGAACAAATTCCTATGCACACTGCATACATCTTATTTTGATGTGAAGAAACAAAATGGGAACAAATACAATATGTGGCCCATGGGTCATAGTTTGAGGACCACTGGTTTAATATATGGAGTTGATTTAGTCCTTGAATTCCAACTGACCATTTTTCCAGGGAGAAGACCACCAGGAGAATAACCTACCTTGCTCTCAAGGAAAGAACAAGGTCACTAAAGTAACAGACTCTTCATTCTATTAGGTATTCATAACTCAAGTGCATTAGACCTTTTAGATTAAGAATAAAATTGTGTTCATATGAAATATGAACTATTAAGCAAGAAATGTTAAGACACACTTGGTTTTTCATGTCCTAAAATTTTACCTAATTTTTATTAAAGGTCAGATAACGTGGCTACATCTTAAAATTTATTGTATTAATGTATGATATTATTGCACCTCTCGACCTCCAAAGTACTCAAGACCCCTATTACTGCCTCTCTGTCTTCTCAAGACTGATCTTCATTTCTCCCATAACTCTTACTCTATTTGTTAATCAGTTTTATAATCTAGGTTAAGGGTTTAAGAAAGACTTAAGAAAGTTGTCTATTAGCTAGCCATACATAAATCTTACCATATGTTTGGAAATCAGATTACCAACATCCCAATACAGATTTGGGGCTGGATCTCCTGCAACACTGCAATATAAGATGATAGAAGTTCCTTCCTCCACTGTAAGATTGGGTGCAGCCAGATTTGCTGATGGCAAACCTATAAAACAAAAGTAAAATAGAAAAAAATGAAAGTTATAAACTGAAAAATACACTTTAAAATAAAGATACGTTATTCTCAAAGTCTGAAGTAGGGTCAGGCTACTGACAAGCTGTAGAGACTTAGTTAACATAAAATGTATAGCAAGACAATTTGAAAACATAATATGCTCATTTATCGATGTGTAATTACATATAACTTTTTATTTAAAATATCACCAGAATATAGAGAATGTTTTCTATCTACCTCATCTGGTCTACAATTACTAATACAGTTTTTGAGGGAGAGATGGTGGGGAGGGAGCATAAGAACTGATGTTTAGGAAGTCTAGACAACCTACAGATAATTCTCAGCCAAACAGTTCAATGCAAAAGTGGGTGGATGTGGTGCTTTTTGGGTCCTGTTGTGCCTGTTATAGTGGACCCCACCATATAGTATTGTGTGTCTCCAGCTGCAGTTGGTGACTCTTCGGGAGGGGGGCCACATTAGACTGGGAATCTAACAAGGTTGGGCACAAAATCAATTAAGATGTAAATTTGAAAGACTGAGCTAGAAAAATATGTAGTTTTAATAAATTTTTCAAAGACAGAAGTTTGGCTATCAAGGCATTGAATGCTTCAAAGCTAATTAAATCATAGGTAATTATTATGAGTGATAACTGGTCAAACTATGACAAACATATGAATCCTTGTCCATTAAAGTTTTTAATTTACTTTTGAATGAATAAATTCTTTAATCAAATCACCATGAGATACACAGTTACAAAGTTATTCATAACTGAGTTTCAGTCATACAATGTAGAGCATCCTTAACCAGTGCACATTTCAGCCAAACAGTTCAATGCAAAAGTGGGTGGATGTGGTGCTTTTTGGGTCCTGTTGTGCCTGTTATAGTGGACCCCACCATATAGTATTGTGTGTGCAAACAGTGCTCAGTGTTCCCAGTGTCTCTCTTTCCCACCACCCCATTTTCCCCATCTGCCTCTGGGGCAGATATTTTTCTTCTTTGCTTCTCTCTCTCTCTTCCTCTCTCTCTCTCTCTCCCATTCCTTTCTTTTTTTCCTATTCAACACTGTGGTTTGCAATATTATTATTGAAGAAGTATCATGCATATCACTTTAATCTCCTTTCAGCATCCTGTTCTTATCTAGAGTGATCATTTTCAACTTTCATCGTCATAGTGGTCCCTTCTCTGATCCTATTTGTGGCAAGCTTCTTACCATAAACTGATCCTCCTAGTCCTTGTCTCTTTTGTTTCTGGATAATAATACATACTATATTTTTTCTTGTATTCCACAAATGAGTGCAATTATTCTGTCTATTCCTCTCCCATCAACTCATTTGTTCAGTATAATACTCTTCATTCTCATCCATATATAAACAAAATTTATGACTTGATTTTTCCTAACAACTGTGCAGTATTTCATTGTGTAGATGTACCACAAATTCTTTCTTTCTTTTTTTTTTTGTTTTTTCAGACACACCCGTTTGATGTTCAGGGGTTACTCCTGGTTAAGTGCTCAGAAATTGCCTCTGTCTTGGGGGGACATATAGGACCATATAGGGGGGATTGAACTTCGGTCCTTCCTTGGATAGCGCTCGCAAGGCAGACACCTTACCTCTAGCACCTCCTCACCGGCCCCTACCACAATTTCTTTATCCAATCATCTATTCTCATGCGGGCATTTTGGCTTCCAGATACTGACTATTGTAAATTGTGTTGCAACAAACATGGGAGTGCAGAGGGGTTTTCTTCAATGTGTTTTTAGACTCCCAGGGTATATACCTAGGAGTTCTGTTGCTGGATCATATATTAGCTCAGTTTCTAGGGTCTTTTTTTTGAATATCAATATTGTTTTCCAAAAAGACTGAAGCAGTAAGTATTCCTGCCAGCAGTGAATGAGAATCCCTTTCTCTTTGAATCCATGCCAACACCATTTGTTCTTGTTCTTTGGTGATGTGTGCCTCTCTCTGTGGTGTGAGATAATATCTCATTGCTGTTTTGATTTGCATTTCTCTCATGATTAATGACATGTAAAGTCTTTTAAAAATCCTTACAAAATATTTATCAATGACTGTGAAAGCTTATGATTTTATACTTGAAGGGAACATTATTATATGTTAATATTTTAGAAGTGAGTTTTTTCTTTGTTGATTTAGGCATCACTTCATTAAACTATCACATTTATTGGAAATCAGTGCTTGATTATTTTTTCTTACATGAAGGGTATCTCACAGTTTGACCATATGTTAGGTCTTGCCATTCAATTAAATTCCTTTTTTTCGTCCTCTCTCAAACTGAGGATGAAAAAATCTAGAAGGACTTGGTCCATTTTCAGCTTATTTGATTTTTTACCCCATTCTCTTGCTTTTCTTTCCTTCAAACAAAACCACATAACTAGAACTATCTAGTTCTGCCTCTCAACTAGAAGGGGAAACAAGGGAGGGTACCAGGACCAAACAAATATATGATCACTAGTAGTAAGGTAGACACAGAGAGAACCAATTACTCTAGCAGCCCAGGGGTGAGGTATGGAGGGGAATATGGGTTGCAGGAAGAGAATGGGGATGGAGGGAGGACAAATTTGGTGATGGGAATTCCCCTGATTCAATGTAATATGTACCTAAAATACTAGTGTGAAAAATATGTAAGTCAATATGGTCAAAATAAAATTTAAAAAATTCTTTGTTTAGTATTAGAAACTCTACTTAAACTGTGCGCTTTAATCTATGATATATCACTCATCTAAGAGCACACCAGAGGTCAAAAGAGGAGTTTGATTTTCAACAACAGTGTAGCCACATCTCACCTACCATCTTCAATATACTTTGCATAAAAGTATTGACTTTTATGACTCAATCTTTTCTAAAAAATCCCTTATTCTTTACTGCCAAAATGAGACTGTATCAAGGTATTTTTTGTATATATCTCATTACCATCCCACCTTCAGAAGAATTCTAAACAAGACCTAACATTCCATGACTGTTGTGACATTTACCTGTCACCATTGAATAGAAAGCAATGCTGTATATTTTGCAGGATTGCCCAAAGACCCTCACTATCTGAAAACAAAACAAAACAATAAAGCATAGGAGTTACCCAGAGACAATGCAGTCAGAAGACTATACATTGGGTCACAAGTGTGGAGCCCTATGCTCTAAAAACTTGGCTCTACTTTAACGAATGAATTATTTTTCTTCTGCCAATGTGTCCTTAAGGTTAAACAGAAGAACTTTCTCTAATTTCTTTCAATTTCAATATCACTTGTGATAATTAAGTATCCTGGCATAGTACTTTTGATGGAAGAATATTTGTTCAGTTTATAGAAATCTTAGATGACAGTGAATAGAGAGTTATGGTTGACCAGAGTTGGTTTATATATATATATTACATTTTCTACTTTTAGCCATAGGATCTTTTTGAATTTAGCAATTGTTCCAAAACATGTTTATTGAACAGATTTCCCAATACCTAACTGAGTTATATTGGAAATTTCATTTTATATGAGATTAATTTTAGTAGACTACTTACAGTACTAATATATTTGCACTGCTCAAAACTATAAGCATTAAAATTATATAGTTAGATTACCAAAAATCTATAGCCAGTCAAAATTTGGGAGAAATTATAATACAAATTACTTGTCAATTTAAAAATCATAATATAAATAAAAGTACTTTATGAATAATTTTATTTTTATTAAATGTTGGAAAGAATCTTTTCAAAGATAGCAGTAAATAAACTGTAATTAACAACAAAAAGTAGTTCTTCACTTAGATAACATAAGTGCAACTTTTAGCTCTACTATATATAATAATTGAGCTTATGTAATTTCTCCAACATACTTTATAAAATAGGCATAAAAATTATTGTATGTCTATCTTAAAGAGTCAATGGTATTATTTAGTTGCTACTTTAAAATTCACTTAAATAGGGACTGGAGCGATTGTACAGTGGTAGGGAATTTGCCTTGCACATGGCCGACCTGGGACAATCCTCAGCATTCTACATGGTCCCTTGAGCCTGCCAGGAGTAATTTCTGAACTCAAAGTCAGAAGTAACCCCTGAGTGCCGCCGGGTGTGGCCCAAAAACAAAACCAAAATTTAATTAAATACATTTTTTTATATTTTTGGTTTGCAAGGCTTACTCTTCGCACTCAAATATCATTTCTCATGGCCTCAGAGGATTACCTGGGATTCCAAGGATAGAACTTCAGTCAGCCACGTGCAGGGAAAGTAGCTGACTAGTCGAATTATTTCTAGTTCCCATTTAAAAAATGTTAACAAAAGTTATGACAATATGGTTTAAAAGTATAAATGATATAAAACTCTATATAAAATATTTAAATCACTGTGTAAAAATTGTAGGTCAACTCATCAGAATGTAGTTCTAGTCTTGGTCCCCAAGCATTCATTTTTTTACATATCTTTGGGAGAGCCACACCCAGCAGTGCTCATGGCTTACTCATGCCTCTGTGATCAGGGATCATTCCTAGTAGTCTCAAGAAATTCTATGTAGTGCCAGGGATTGAATTCAGGTTGGTCAAATGCAAGGCAAATAAATTCTCTGCCTGCTGTACTACCTCTTTGTCACAGTAAGCATTTATTTTGCATCTCAAAACTTCTCTGACTACTGATATCTATATTAGTAAATATGTTTATTTTGTTACTTCATGATTTTTGTCTTTTAATATTATCTATGGAGTGCCCACCAGAAAATATAAAATGTAGGAATGCCTTTGCACAACTTCACACCGCACACAATACACTTTGTTTTCATATATTTCCTATGCTATATGTATAAAGATAGCAATCACATAAATTCTACTGGCAACTGAACCATCAAATATAATGTTTACCATAGTTTATAAAATTATAAATGCATTATTAAGGGATCAATTATATGTGTGTATCCTGAAGGGATAAACAATGCCTAATCAATAATTACATATTACTTTCTCATCATTAAGAATTATTAATCTCTGAGATATGTGATTATATTTTACTGTTTTCTCCATACCAAATATGATTTTATAAATCTATCTCTCTTTGTGACAGTTTTGTGTTTGTTTCTCATATTATAGTGACTTCACTTGTGATTCTATATGTTTACACGTATGTCAAGAATGAGGTATTAGTAGTAGTGTATAGTTAACAACTGTCAGCTTCATTTTAGGACAATGATATTTTCAGGGTACCACCTGATACCCATGTTACAAAATTATTCTGAGAAAGTAACTAGTCAAATTATTAAGTTAATTTTCTTACTAGATTCTGTGTAGAAGAGAAAAATAAAATAATCATTATTTAGCATGTAAATTTTTCATTTTTACTATGGTATCATAGTCTCAACAAATTTTTCATAATCCTTTTTTATCCATACTAGAGAAAAATTTTTCAATTTCTGCTGGAGGTGTGTGGATGTTGGGAGGAAGAATGATACAATCATATACTCATTTTTGCTGAGTCTTTTAGAGGTTTTGTAATAAAAACCAAGTTTCCTCTTGGCTTTTGACTTTGCTAAATTGCTTACTAGCATGATCAATCTCTGGGTCAGTTACTCTTCATCCACGGTCTTTCCTTCTTAAGCAATGTGTGCATTCTTAAATCCTATCCCGTTCTTGTATGCATAGATCTATTAGCTTTTTGTTGTTGGTCTGTTTTATTTTCTTCTTTTTTTGGTCCACATCTAGCAATGCTCATGTGGTATTTTTAGCTCTGCACTCATAAATTAGTCCTGGAGGTACTCAGGTGAATGTGTAATGCTGAGGACCAAGCCCTGGCTGGCAAGGAGCTTGATCTGTACTAGACCCTCTGTATCATCACTATAGTCTTTATTTGTTCTTTCTTAAAGGATCATGAAGCTGAGGCCCTGGTTCTTATTTGTAAGCTAATGGTTTACTTTGCCAATTAACATGAAGAGCAACTCATGCCATCTCAAGTATACATTTATAGGATAAATTTCTTCTTTTCTAAGTTTATCTAATAATTTAGAAAATTTAAGTTAAATGTTTATATAGATTATGAGTAAAAATTTAATATATCCCATAAAATATGATGTATTCTTATTTAAGCAGCGCTACTATAATAATTCCAAAAATTATTTAAATTTTAGAAATTATTTCATTAAAGTAAAAATACCACTATTATTGGGTATTATTGAAACTGAGAACTCTTGTTAATACTTTAAAATTTTTATTTTATACTTAAAAGCTTTTAAAGTCAAATATTTTGTACTCCTTAGCAAAATAATAGAAATTTTGGGGAAAAATCAATTACCTTTTACATAATTGCCTTATTGTCAACTATTGGCTCTGAGTTTTAACCTCTACACTCTGCCATCTTAGCTAACGACATCTTACTGCAGATGACAAATACCAAAATAAATCCAGAATCTAGGAATTGCCTCACTTAAAAAATAATTACATATCTATTTGTAAGGGAACAGCGAGTCTCTTTTATTTATAGAGAAATTGTATCACCCTGTCATAGCAGTTGCCAAAGGAATCTGTTCAAAACTGTCCAAGTCTAGATCTTTTAAATGTAAAGTCTTCCACAAATGAGAAAGCATCTGAGTCATTTTAATTCTACAGTATTAATATACTGGCCAGAGATTCAATAATGGAAAAAACAATCTGTACTTGAAATATCACTTGAGGTTTAATTAGCACAATAAAAAATGAATTGGAAAGCATGGAGAGCCAAGGCAGAGAAACCATTTGCCAGGCACTACTTCCTGGCTTAATAAGATTTGAAATCTCGGCACAAGTACAGAGAAAAACTCAGTAAAGGCTTCCAAGAGCTTCTAACTCTACAGTAATAGCATCTGATCGAAGCATCAGAGCCATCTTTCTTTGCACTCTGAGAAACCTCATTGGAGGTTAAGAGATGGCCAGCTAGTTATCCAGGCATTTGGATGCCTCTGCATCAGTATGTCTTGACCTGCCTTTGTTCAAGAAGATCACAGAAGTCTGTGTATCTCAGAAATCATTAACAACCCAAATGGAAAAAAAGATATTATGAGGATCACACACAAAATGTGTATTTGAATCACCAATGATTTTTGCCTAAAAATATTGCTTCTTTTTCTAGGTCTGAATTAAAGCCCAAGTGTATACATTTCATAAGCTTTTTGTTCCACAGCATTCTTTGAGAGGTATGAATTATATAAGTCACAGAAAATTGCTCACTGGCATAATATTTTTCTATTATTTCTTGTTTTTGTTGTTTTTCTTTGAGGGGGGCACACCTGTTTGATGCTCAGGGGTTACTCCTGGCTAAGCTCTCAGAACTTGCCCCTGGCTTGGGCGGACCATATGGGACACCGGGCGATGGAACCGTGGTCCTTCCTTGGCTATCACTTGCAAGGTAGACACCTTACCTCTAGTGCCACCTCACCGGTCCCTATTATTTCTTAAACCTCACAGGTTTTTAAGTAATTACCTAGTTTACTGAACTTTCTCCAAAGTATTTTCTAATTATTCTAATTCCTTGATATTCTTTATAGAGAGAAGGTGAAATGATTTCAAGATTTAAAAATGCTATAAATATCCTATAAGGTTGGAGAAATAATAGAGTGAATAAGACACTTGCCTCACATACACTTTATCTAAGTTTCATCTCCCATATTTCTATAGTTCCTTTAACACTGCCAGAAGTGATCCCTGAGTCAGGAGTAAGAGTGGGGCTAGAGAAAATGCAGTGGGTAAGGTGGTTGCCTTGCACATTCTCTCAGATTCAGTCCTGAACATTTCAGATGTTGGCCAGAAGAGATCCAGGGGCCCAAAGATATCTCTCCCAAAAAGTTATGAGTAAGTCAATAACTATAGACATGTCTAGCCCTAAACTCAAAGGCATTTTTAAATGAAAATTAAAATAAACAGTAGGAAATGTGATTTTATTTTTCAACAATATTAAGCAGTCCTGCTACATTGAACATTAATTTTTCTTATATTTAATAAGGTTTTCTGAATACAAACTATTTATTTTAGTTATGACTTGATTGAATTTAGAGTTTCACAAAATATTAAGTATACAGTTAAGTTATATGCAAAATGTATTAAAGTTTTGTATACATGAATAATAGCAATAACTGTAAAATAGAATAATTTGGTTATTAGCTGTATGCTAGGTCACATTTAAATATTTTATATATTTTTATTATTTATCCTAAAATATCGCGATATTGAAAGTCATTAGTATGCCTCCTGTTTATGAAGACTAATTAAAATTATTAAATATTAATCTATTGAATGGGAACTAGTCTGACCCACATATGGCTACCCATGGACTTAAAAAGATACAATTATTAGTTAACTCCTTTAATGGGCTTGTTAATGCATCCAGTCTGCCCATTAGTGTACAACTTCTTGCAAATTGAACATGGGCCCAAGATCACTAACTCAAAGTAAACAAAGTTTATAGAATTTCATTTCTAATACCTGGGGAAATCTAATATAAGATTTAATAATCTTGATAATTGATTTGGTTTTTCATGTTAATGAGACAAGTTTGATTTAATTCTTCATTATCCACTAATATATATGAAGTATTATTTTATATCTTGGTAAATATTTTGTTTATTTCATGTAGAATCAATTCATTTGTATAAAAATATTTAAGCCACTTAATATTTCAATTGTCATCTTCTCTCTCTTTCTTTCTCTCTCTCTCTCACACACACACAAACACACATACACACCACACACCCTCTTTTTCTCTCATTTTCTATCTTCTAGGCATATCTTCCAATTTATGTGTATTCTAAACTTATATGCCTCACTACCAAGGACACTCATAACCAGAGTGTGTCTTACCTATTTAAAATAGATTGTTTTATATTTGACAAAAATGAGATGAAATCGGAAAATAAATTTTCCATGATCAAGTGAAAAATTGTGCCTTTCTCTGAGTCATAAAATGAAAGTAACAGGGGGCATGAAACTTCTAAATAAACAAATTTTGCCAATGATTGACATACCAGAATAGGCAGTTTTGTTTGCCATTCTAAAATGATAAGAAATTGAAGGTAGGGCTAAGATTGCTATTAATTAATTAATAATAATTTCATATAAACAAAAATGAAACAAAACAGTAATGATCAAATGATTTTTAAAGGGAACCCACAGAAAGAAGTATGGCTACAATTTGCTGAGATCCCTGTGGGAGAGCCAACTGCTAAGAACTGTTGTACTAATAAACCATCCAAGCCTGCAGCTCCAGCAGTGGGAGAGGGTCAGCAAAGTCAAAAGGAGTTGCTATGTCTGGTTGTAGTAGTTAGCAAGAGGCTGATCAAAGAGGTACTCAATACACTCACAATGATTCAGTGAGCAGCAAATGCACCCACGGCTGCTTAGATCTTTGCCTACATACGGATGAGGAGGGAAGCTGTGGCCAGTCTGTGAAGCCACCTGCCAGCACTCCAAGCAGAGGCTTTAGACTTTAGTTGGTGTCAGATGAAAACAGTGTCATTCTCAAAAACTCCTTCTCAGGCAGGGATTTACCAGTTATTGCTTCAGCGATGCTGAAGCAACAGGACCAGAATATGTCACTCGTACTTTTGTAAAAGAGGAACTAGTGCTACACAAAACAGGTATGCACAGAACCAGGATCTTATTATTAGTTTTCATGTATATGAGAGAGCTACACTTACACCAGACAATATAGACTTCAAATAAAAAAAAAGGTTATAAGAGGCAAGGATAATCATTATTTAATGATCACAGGATTTACTTATAAAGAAAACTTCATATTCATAAGTAGAACTATCAGAATTCATAAAGCAATTACTAATAAAGCTGAATAAAAGATATTGACATATATTAACAGTAAAATCATAGTGGTAGAAAGTGGTTGCACCAGTCTTTTCACCACTGGATAAACCAACTAGTTAAAATTTAAAACATTTTGACTTTAAAAGAATAAATGGGGGCCCAGGAGATAGCATGGAGGTAAGGCATTTGCCTTTCATGCAAAAGGTCATCGGTTTGAATCCCGGTGCTTCATATGGTGCCCCCGTGCCTGCCAGGAGCAATTTCTGAGCGTGGAGCCAGGAGTGGCCCCTGAGCACTGCCGGGTGTGACCCAAAAACAAACAAACAAACAAACAAAAAAGAATAAATGGAACAGATGTGTCTAATAGACATGCATAGAGCTCACTGCCACTCCCCCAAAATAAACATTTTTTTCCAATGCATATGGGACATTCTCTAAGATAAGCCACAAGCTAGGATATAAAACACGTCTCCATAAAAATCAAAAAGATAAAAATCATTCTGTCTTCTTAGACCACTATGCCCTGGAAGTATAAATATATTACAAACAAGAAGTAGAGAAAAACACAAACACATGGACACTAAACAAATTACCATGGCAAAATCAATCTCACAAAGAAAAAAAAAAAACAAGATTCCTAGAAATTGGGGCAGGATCAATAGCACAGCAAGTAGGGCACTTGCCATGTAAATGCCCAACCCAGGTTTGATGGTCCCCAACCTGGCCATGGGTGATTTCTGAGCCAGGCATAACCCCTGAGCACTGCTGGGTGTGGCCCAGAAAACAAAACCAAAACAAACAAAAGATTCCTAGAAATAAATGGCAATGAAGGCTTAAATTACTAGAAATTAACACATGAAACACACTAAAAGCTATTCTAAGAGGGATGTTTATAGCAAGGTAAGTGTTAATAAAGAAACAAGAAATGGTCCAAACAAAAAAATCTAACTGAACAGCTCAAGACTAGAAAAAGACCAATCTAGGGAGCTCAAAAAGCATGAGTAAATAAGTAAATACTAGAGAAGAAATCAGTGAAGTAGAAACCAAAGAAAATACCAAGATCAAATAAACAAAACTCTGTTTTTTTTTTTTTCAAAAGAATAGACCTGTTTATTCTTGTTGAACTATTAGCTAGACTAACAAAGAAAAAAGAGAAATCTCTAATAAACTGAACTAGAAATAAAAAGCAAATCATTACAGCACATACCACAGAAATTCAAAGGACCAGCAAAGTACTATAAAAACAAAATAATTTTATGTCTTAAAACTGAAGAAACTCAAAGATATAGATACATTTTTTAATTAAATAGCCTCCCAAGACTAATCAGAAAAAAGCATAGCAGACAAACTGTAGGTTTTCTATTTGTGTTCTAAAACAAAAGAAATGGTATACAACAATATTCTAATTGAATATGTGCACTAAAATATGGAAACCAAATGCAATTCTTAAATTTAGGTCATAAAATCAGTTGACATCAAGGAACCAGGTCTCTCCTCCTACACATCTATAAACTGACTTTTTCAATCAGAAATAACATTTTGTCAGTGTCTCGAGAAGTCTCAATATTTATAGATTGGAAAGTGAGAAATGGATATTAAAGTTATAAACAAGAGAGAAATCAAAGGAAAAGTTAATTTTAGATAATGAAACTTTTTTATATATTAATTGTACAGTCCTTAAACTTTTCAACTGAATTGTCATTTTTTTTTTTGAATTGTCATTTTATATTCATTGTTATAGTAGGCTATTTCCTGTCAGTCAATTACTAGTAAAATAAGTTAAGGAATTATCCTGACATGACCTTGTTCTTAGAGAAGTACAGTTTGTTTTCTAATATATTTGCCATTTACTCTTAACTGAGCATTTTATCCTCTATTAATCCTTCCTGAAGGAAGTTCTCTTCCAGAGATTTAAAACACAATATATTACACAAAATTAAAGTACAAAAGTACATTTTTCTTGGTTTTTCTTTGGGGCCATACCCAGTTGGTGTTCTGTGCTTAATCCTGACTTTCCACTCAGGAATTATTCCTACTAGTACATGGGGGAACATATGGAGTGCTGGAATTGAACCCAGGTTGGATACATGCAAGGCAATGCCCCAGCAGTACATTTTTCTTTAATAATTCCATTAAATAAATAGAGGGACATAATTTAGTCTCCCTAATTCAGAAGTTAATTCATAATTCAGAAGTTAATATAAAAAAACTGTCAAAGATCAACTAAGTATACAGACATTGATTAAAATTTTAGAATACAATACAGGATAAATTATGTCAATGAATAGTAATAAGAGTTGTAGAAGAGCTTTTGTTTCTGCCCTAACTGGCAAATAAATTGGCAAATAGCTGTTCTTTGCTTGCACTGTATCGTTCAGTATCTTTCTTGAAAAGCAGTGTTTCAAGCATTCCTCTTTTTCCAATCAGTGTTGAAATTATATATGAACATTTTGTTGCTTTGTAATTAAGCAAGTTTTTTTAAGGTTATAGAGGACCTTGCGAAGAAACAGATCACAACATGTTTCACATCATGAATAAATTTTCAGTAATTCACAGCAGGAGGAGTTGTTAGAAAAATATTGTGAAGCATTTGACTGTGGGAATGCAGCAACTACACCTTCCAGCTCCACCTGTACCCTTCACTCAATAACCAAGGGCAAAACAAAAAAACAAAAAAGAAAAGAAATGATATTCTTTCAAAATATAGTTATGACAGAGAATCTCAAAGGGAGCTGCAAAGTTCCATGATATGGAGTCATTCATCCACAGTAATATAAATATTGTTAAATTTCACTAGACTAACCATAGGATGAAGATACAGACTTATATGCTAGAAAGATAACTCAGTTCAAACCACAAAAGTAGAAGCAATGGTAGGATTAAAAACATTCACAACTACCCAAGACTTACCACTTTGGGTGGACACTATCTCAAACAAGAGTTGTAGATAACTCTAAGTTAAGGTATAGTGAAGAAAAATCAATGAGTGTCTTAAGATTTAAAGAAGAAAAATTGTCATATTAAGTGGGGGCTGGGACCCTAAAGATATATGGTAAGTATATTATTTTTCATCACAAGTTAGTAATTGTTAGAGATCAAAGAAATAAAATATTGATTGTTGGGAAAAATTCAGTAGCAGTAGAAATAACTTAAGGACAAGCAGGTAAAAGTTATCTCAGAAACATATAAAAATATGAAGAGTAAAGTGAGAAGCATAGGGGCCTGGGAGATAGCATGTAGGTAAGGCATTTGCCTTTCATGCAAAAGGTCATCGGTTCGAATCCCGGTGCCCCATATGGTCCCCCGTGCCTGCCAGGAGCAATTTCTGAGCATGGAGCGAGGAGTAACCCCTGAGCACCGCCGGGTGTGACCCAAAAACCAAAAAAAAAAAAAAAGTGAGAAGCATAAATACCTTTCTTAATAAGTTAGAAAACTATCCTAAAACTGAACACATAAAGGCCTTTCATAAGACACACATTATATTAAAAGTAATAAATTCTCACTCACACACACCTAGTTATATTGTAGTAAAATCTAAGAATATCATGGATGTGGAGACATTCTTAAAAGCTTCTAAAAGGCAAATCAAAGCAAAATTTACCTGTTAAAATCTTCCAACCTTCAGTTCCTCATTAGTAACAGTGAATACAAGGAAACTATACAGCATGCTACCAATGTCTTAGAGAAAATTACTTTAAGTCTAGAATTTATAGTCAACTGATTCCAGGAAAATAGCAGTCCTAGTATATGAAATGTGAAGGCCAATTTTCCACCAGGAAATAATTTAGAGATTTTTAAAAATTTTCAAGAAGTATTAGAGAATATACTCTAGCAAAAGAAAACCCACCACACTAAGAGGAAATATAAGATAACAAAGTTAATCATTATCTGTCCCTTTTTGTCTCTCTCTCTCTCTCTTTCTCTCTCTCTCTCTCTCTCTCTTTGTCACTCTCTCATACACACATACCTAAAAAATCAAGTAAGAACTCAAACATATACAAGATAACCTTTATATCTCTGCTTTTGAAAAGCATTATGAACAATGAAATTAATTAAAATGTTGCATGAATGCAAGGCTCAATCAAACAGTCTCCTGACAGTATATCCAGAGTCTCACTTTTAAACTGACCTGTTTAAAAACAAAAGGATCGGGGCCCGGGAGATAGCATGGAGGTAAGGCATTTGTCTTTCATGCAAAAAGGTCATCGGTTCGAATCCCGGTGCCCCATATGGTCCCCCGTGCCTGCCAGGAGCAATTTCTGAGCATGGAGCCAGGAGTAACCCCTGAGCACTGCCGGGTGTGGCCCCCCCCCAAAAAATAACCAAAACCAAAAGGATCCAGGGACCAAGCCTAAGCACATCGTTAGGACATTTGCCTTGTATGCAGAGACCTGGGACAGGGACCAACCTGGATTCGATCCCAGGCATCCCATATGGTCCTCTGAGGCAGGTAAGAGTGATTGCTGAGTGCAGAGCCAGGAATAACCCCTGAGCACCATAGGGTGTGGCCTCAAAACAAAACAAAAACAAACATAAAAAGGATTTAAATTGATGCACTATAACACAATGTCAACTTGTAAACAATACCACTTATTGAAGAATGAATTTCTAGAATACTTTCAAAACAATACAGGCAAAATTTAAGTTAAAAAACAAAATGGAATTGGTTTCGGGCCAAGGTTAAACAGACGTTCATTAAGAGAAAGTTGGTAAAACCATAGTGAATATGAATTAGAGACTTTCTTTTAATCCCTGTCAGAGGTTGCTGTCCTGAACTCCTGTGGTCACAACAGACACAGATTCTAGGAGCTTCCTATTGAGATATTTCCAATAATAAAAAGTTAAACATTTACATCAGAAAAGAGAACTCTTATCCTCTTATCTCCCTATCCATCAGGAAATGATATTCTAAATTTTGTTTTTCTATTTGTTTTGTCTATTTTTTGTTTATTTGTAAGTTAGCAAAGAAAACTTAGGGAAGTTGGCAGGAGAGCAAAGTGTGTTTCTTCCATGATGATGCCAAAGTGGTCTAATTTTGACAAAAATATTTTGTGGGAAAGCTAAGTACTATCTTGTAAAAAAAATGAACACTTAATGACCAGAGAGATAGTACATCAGAAAACAAGCTTGTCTTGTGTGCAGCTGACCCAGGTTTCAATTTCAAACATTTAATACGATCCCCCCAAATCCTGAGTGTGAGTCAGAAGACCAACCAACCAACCAACTAAAGAGCTGAGTATCTTTTATCTTTTCCATGCCCATTAAAAGTAAGCTGCAGCGTAATTTCCTTAAATAAAAGTTAAAGACTAGAGTCTTTGAAAACAAAAACACAGTAAGTCTATCGTGAAGCAAAGGTTTCTTAAGAATTAAATGCAGTGCCAGAGCATTAGCACAGCTGGTTTGGTGTTGGCCTTGCACTTAGCTGAAGAGTTAGATATCCCTGCATCCCATATGGTCCCCAAGCTAGCCAGGAGCAATTCCAGGTTTAGAGTCTGAACTAGTAGTAATCCCTGAGAGCCAGCTGGTATGGCCCAAAACAAAACAAAAACAAAAAACTAACAAACAAACAGACATAAAGAATTCATTGCTGGTGGAAATGCTGTCGAGTCCAGCCTTTATGAAAACAATAGGGAGATTCCTCAAAAGACTGGAAATTGAGCTCCCATATGATCCAGCTATACCACTCCTAGGGATATACCCTAGGAACACAAAAATATAATTCAAAAATCCCTTCCCACCTATGTTCATTGCATTGCTATTTATGATAGACAGACTTGAAATAACCCAGATGACCTTCAACAGATGAATAGCTAAAGAAATTGAGATAATATACACAATGGAACATTAAGCAGCCATCAGGAGAGATGAAGTCATGAAATTTTTCTATATGTGTATGTACATGAAATCTATTATGTTGAGTGAAATAAGTCAGAGGAAGAGAGATATATAGAATAGTCTCACTCATCTATGGATTTTAAGAAAAATAAGAACATTATTATAATAATCTCCAGAGACAATAAAGATGAGGGCCAAAAGGACGGGCTCTCAATATGGAGTTCACCACAAAGAATGGTGAGTGCAGTTCAGGAAATAACTAACAACTAATACACGAAGGACTTTTACTAATAGTAAAATCCTAACCAAAACACTTAACTTTCTTGTTAGCATACTGGCATTCACAGAGAAATCTGATTTTATAATCTAGCACCTTCTAAAGTTCAAGGTACAAATACTAAAAAAAGGAATTGAGAAAAAAATTAAAAACAGAGACAGTAAATCTAGACATGGGAAAAAGCCTGTGGTAGGGCAGATTTGTGCTGCCCAGCTAAGAAAGGAAAGAAAGACAAAAATGTTTGGCTGCAAGACAAACTGAAAGAAATGTACAGCATCGATCTGCCATACCTTAAGCTACCAGAATACTGTTATCATCTTTAGATCTTTGCCACTTCATGGCCTTGGTGCCAACAAAATCCATATGTAAACTACCATACTCAGAGGATAGATAGATGCATGGAGGGATGAACAGATAGATATGGGAATAAATTTTAAATAATCAAATACCTTTTTCTATATGCACATCAAAGTCATCCACTCAGAATTAATATTCTTCTTGCCAAAATATACAATAAAGATTTATGTAATTTACTTATTTCTCTACCTTGAACACAATATTGCCCAACTTATTGGAGGCATCAACTTCAAAAAGGGGGAAGTGGTACTCTCCCCCTACTGCATCAAAGCTATTAAGATAATGATTATCAACTCAAATTCATTGATTTAAAAGTAAATTACCACAATTGGGTATCTGCAGGCTTGCCAGGGGAATATTCTTGCTATTTTGATTTATGCAGTACAAATCCTGAGTTTCTGTACTGGATTTAGTCTCCTGAAGATTCTTGATCCACATAATATCACAGGAGCATGTAAACGGATTGCCAACCAGAATCCTACATGGAACAAAAATGAAATCTGGTCAAGTTGCATTTTTAAAAAGTTTTCAGTTAAACTTTGTATACAAAATACATTATTGGTTCATTGGAAATCATAACTAACTTTATAGAAGGACAGCACAGTGAATCATTCATTTTTCTAATACCTACTTGAATGCTTGCTACGTCCAAATGTCTTTGCAGAGGGTAAAGAATGAAAAGTGTTCTAAGTCCTTACAAAATTATAATTGAGACAAGAAACAGAAACAGATAAAATAAAAACCAGACTTTTAATGAGTATTTAATAAGATGGGGGGAAAATAAGATGTATTAATAAATGAATGAAAGGTATTAGCATCCAGTTTATATTATATTAAGAGAATCATAGGTAAAGATGCCAATAATAAGTTATTAGGAATATAAACACACTTTCAAAACCCAATCATAGTTTCAAGTGATATCGCTTAATAAGCTCAGATCTCAATAGGGATGAAGATTAATTTTATTTCAATTTAATATGTACAATGCTAAGACTAAATTGAGAGCAAATAGCCTGGCACTCCTGGTTTTCTGCATTATATACTAATTTAGTGTGATTGATGGAACATAGTTGGAGTGAATGTGAGTTAGAAAATGTGAAAGAACATTCTTGTACTATTCTCTTCAATACCCCTCACTCCAAACTCAGTTTTGTTTTTGTTTTTGTTTTTTGAAACAAAGGCAAGTGAACTCTAGACTGAGCATCTTACGCCCCTGTTAGTCTCCAAAGAGAAAGCCACCATTCAGCTGTGTTGCCTGGATTCCACAGCCTGCCATTGGTGAAAGAGGAAGTAGTTCAGAGGAAAATAAAAACCACAAGAAAAAAATCTTTAAATGTTTATTTATAATACTCAGTGGCCTATTTAAGATGAATTCCATTTATGGTAATGAGACTTTAAATGAGGTCATTTAAAATCGTTACCTAGGCTCTGCCTGACATTAACCGCAATCTTAAGATTTCCAGGAGGACAGCATCTAAACTTTGCAGCATCACTTACTCCTGTGGTTTTCTGGTTGAGTTCTAAGAATCTCAAGGATCCCTGGAGACTGTTCTGGGAGTTTCTATGGGGGAAAATGCAGTCATGCAGACTCATTTAATTTGTGCCTGCTTCGTTGCTTCCAACTATCCTACTGACAGTGAAATATGACTAGATGCATCTAGATATGGAATTTAAAGCTGAAGAAATCCATGAGGTTTAAACTTCACTTATCTAAAATACTTCCTGGAGTGAAATCAGGTATGGCTTAATCATCATAAGGAATAGGTGATAGAACCATCAATTGTAAAGATAGCAATGATCAGGTGGCTACATAATACCCGCTGACAGTTGATTTACTCTCCTCGTAAATTGTATACAATCCTTTTGCAGTGATTGTTGTAGCACACAATACTTGTTTTCTTAGGTTCCTATTTCTCCAGCTGAAGAGCAGAATTCTTGAACATAAAAACTGTTCTTATATCCATGACCTAGAGCCATGTAAATTTAATATGTAACAGGTACAGAATTAACATTTATGTAATGAATTGATTAAATATGAGCAAAGAGAATACTGAGACATACGAATTTAAAACTAGAACTATCATTTACAACCCACAGAGAAAATGTTCTACAGTGAATGACTTTCAGAATTTTTACATAGAGTATTTATAATATACCATGTATCATTTTTAAAATTTTCATGTTTTCTTTGAATTGAAAAGTCTGAACTAAGTTTAGTCCAGTTTATTATAATTAAAACTATTACCATGGAAAATAGATGACTACCTTTTATTTCTACATTAATTTCATCTTCTTTTTCTTTTTTCTTTTTTTTTTTGGGGGGGGGGTTTGGGTCACACCCGGCAGTGCTCAGGGGTTACTCCTGGATCGATGTTCAGAAATTGCTCCTGGCAGGCACTGGGGACCATATGGGGCACCGGGATTCGAAACGATGATGTTTTGCATGAAAGGCAAACGCCTTACCTCCATGCTATTTCCCGGGCCCCTAATTTCATTTTCTAATACACACAATACTTTGTTTTGTAAATAAGAGATGAGCCTACAATAAAGGCAAAGTTTAAGCAAAAATTGTCTTGGCCATCTTCTGCCATACAGAGTCACTAAATTAGTAATTCATGGAATTACCCAAAGAAGTGGCAATAATGATGGGATTTATAGAGAATAAAATATATGTGGAAATGTGGATTATTAATCATCATCAACAAATTTATTTTTTACTATCAGGAAATTAAGGTAAGGAAAAATATTTAATGTAGTGATATATCTGAAAAAACTCTCACAAATAAAGTAAGATGGGTACAGAGGAGTTATTTTGTTCCTTCAGATCAGTCATCTCTGGGATTATTGGATAAAGAAATTTTTTCCATTATTTATTCTTTGAATAGACTTTCTGTTTTAAGAATGCTAATTATTGACACTCATGAATTTTTATTAATTAATTTATTTTTATAGTTTAGGTAACATGGCTACAATAGTGTTAATATTTATAGTATTGGTTTACAAAATATTTGCCCCCAACAACACCAAAATGACCAAGACCATACATCACTATCTTCAGGTGATCTCTATCTAGTTCATCTCTTCACTTCCCATCATCCCTTTCCCACACTACTTGTTAATCTCATTTTTTGCAATATTGCTTGACACTGTCTATTCTCTTTGTTTTGTCTCTTTATTTACCACAGATCTATGAAATTATCTGGTATTTGTATTTCTCCCTCTGACTTATTTCTTATATAATGCTATCCTCAAGTTTCATCAATGTTTTGGTGAACTGGAAGATTTCCTTATTTTTTATAGTTGCATAGTCCATACCAAATGTATACTAGCTCTTCAGCAAATATATTTCTTTGCTACTATAGCCTAGACATAATAAGTACCAAGCAGGTGCTATGATATTTGTTAGATGTATGACCATTTTCACACAATGTCATATTGTGTCTCCCTTAGAACACCTTATTATGCAAAAACAGCATAAAGTTAAAAGATATATTATCAAAAATACACCTATAGTTTAATTACTGAATCATATATCATCTTTTCTATGCTTGGTATTGTCCCAAACCAAATAAAATATAGGATTGCAACAATGCTCATTTGAAAAAAAAATCATATTACCCATTCTTAAAAAGTTTCCTTAAATATCACACAAAACTATTACTTACAGTTCAGACAATTCAAGATGACGGAAATGTTTCCTAGACAGACTTGTCAATTTATTTCTTGTAAAATTGCTGAAAGGAATAAAAAATTAAATGTGAAATTGAAATTTTATACTTTGGGTATATATTTGAATATTTTTCTGTTTCAAAATTCAATTTTATTTTATTACTATTCATGCAATATTGAGAGATCAACAATATAATTCACCTAAAATGATGGATAGATTTTGGCATCTACTATAATTCTTATGGTAGAGGAGACTTGAATTCATATTGTCTGCTTTTAGCTCTTTTACATAAAATTTTGTTTTTCCTAAAAAAACTTCTGCATCAAATGTTATATCCCTATATATTATTGAACAATGGAATATTTCAGAACATAATTAAATTTAAAAGCATAAAATGGCATTTTAAATATAATATATTTTGAAATTCTATGACACAAAACTGCAAAGATTAATTAAATTTTACCCATTCTAATAAGAACTTAGTAGAAATGTTGCCGAACATTTTTTACTAAATTTTTTCTTTAATAATTTCTTTAAGCATCACAATATTTAAAAATATTCATAGTTTGGTTTCAGTCATAGAATGTACACAACCCTTAACCAGAGTAACTTTCCTGCCAACAATGTTTACCATTTCACTTCTCCCTACTCTCTGCCTGTCTCCGACACAGCATCCTACTTGTTTCTCTCAATATTATTGTTATGGTAGTTGTATTTGCAGTACTCTAACTGTGCTCACGGGACGTTATAGTCAGCTTCATCTCATGACTGGCTCTTCTGATCTTTATCACTTTTGTCTCTGAATATATCACCATACTGTTTTTTATTTTTCTTTTATCCACAAATAAATGAGACTATTCTATGTCTATCCCTCTCCAACTCATTTCTCTCAGCATAATAGACTCCATGTCCATTCATGTATAAACAAATTTCATGGTATCATTTTTCCTAACAGCTTCATAATATTCCATATTTGGTTTTACCACTGTTTCTTTAGAAACTCATCTGTTGTCAGACACCTGAATATATTCCAGATTCTGGCTAATGTAAATAGTGCTGTGATGAACATAGGAATGCAGAGGGCATTTTTGTATATTTTGGTGTGTGAGTTTGATGGTGTATACCTAGAAGTGGTATGGCTGAATCCTACGAGAGTCCAATTCCCAGTTTTTTAAGAAATATCCCATATTGTTTGAAAACACATTGTTTGAAAGGCTGGACTAGATGGCATTCCCACCAGTAGTAAATAAACATTCCTTTTTTCCCACAGACACTCCAGCACTGGTTGTTGTTGTTCTCTGTGATGTGTACCATTCTCTGTGGTGTGAGATGGTACCTCATTGTTGTTTTGATTTGCATCTCCCTGATTATTAGTGATGTGAAGCATTTTTTTCATGTCCCTTTTGGCCATCTGTATTTCTTCTCTTAGGAAAGATCTATTCATTTCTTTTCCCCATTTTTGATGGGGTTAGATGTTTGTTTGTTTTTTTTTTTGTCTTGATAAGTTCTGTCAGTACCTTGTATAGATATTAGCCCCTTATTAAATGGGTATTGAATAAATAGTATCTCCCAGTCTGTGGGTGGATTTGGATCCTAGTTACTGTTTTCTCTGAAGTCCAGAAGCTTCTCAGTTTAATTCAGTCCATTTTTTTTTTATATTTGCTTCCACTTGCTTAACAGTGGTGTTTCCTCCTTGAAAATGCCTTTAGTCTGTTTTGCCTATGTTGTTTTCTATATTCCTTATACTTTCAGGTATGATATCAAGGATTTTTATGAAGTTTGATTTGACAAACTTTGTGCATAGAGTTAAAGGGTGTTTTTTTTTTCATTTACTGTTCTTTTCTTGTATATAACATACCAGTTGTCCTAACTCCAGTTAAAGTGGCTTTCCTGCTTCACTTTGTGTCTTCCCCTTTTTATCAAAAATTAATATTTGTATGCCTGGTGGGTCATTCTCTGATTTCATTAATGTCAGCATCTGTCTTTATTCATAACATGTGTTTTTAATTACTATTGCTTTATAGTGTTTTATAATGCAATTTAAAGTTTGGAAAGTGATGCCTCCGATGTACTTTTTTCTTTTGTTTTTTGTTTTTTGTTTTTTTTTTTTGTTTTTTGGGCCACACCCAGTGACGCTCAGGGGTTACTCCTGGCTATTTGCTCAGAAGTCGCTCCTGGCAGGCACGGGGGACCATATGGGGAACCGGGGGATCGAACCACGGTCTGTCCTAGGTTAGCACAGGCAAGGCAGGTACCTTACCTGTAGCGCCACCGCCCGGCCCCCTGTACTTTTTTCTTAAGGATTTTTGCAGTAGTAGTGTTTATTGTTCCAAATGAATTTTAGGAGTGTTTGATAAATTTCTTTGAAAAAATGTCAAGGGTATCCAGAGAGTGATTGCATTAAGTCTGAACAATTCTTGAGGAGTATTGCCATTTTAATTATGTTAATCCTCCCATTCCATGAATAGGATGGGTATAGGTCTGTATTTCCCTGTGTCTTATTTCATGGAGCAGTGTTCTGAAGATTTTTTTTTTATTTTTGGACCACACCCAGTGACTCTCAGAGGATACTTCTGGATATGTGTTCAGAAATTGCTCCTGGCTTGAGAGACCATATGGGACACTCGGGGATCGAACCATGATCCGTCCTTGGCTAGCACCAGCAAGGCAGATGCTTTACCACTTGCACCACTACTCCGGCCCCTGTATACTTCTTTTTATAGGACTTTCATCTTTTATTTAAGTTTATTCCAAGATACTTGAGTTTCTGTGGCAATTCATTGTAAATGAGTTGTTTATTTTAATGCAAATTTATTCTTTTAATCATTACTTGAATATAAGAAGGCCATATCTTTGTGTATTAAACTTGTAGCCTGCCACTTTGTTATATAAATCTATTGTTTCTAGAAGCTTTTTGATAGAATATTCAGGATTTTCCAAATATAGTATCATGTCATCTACAAACAATTGAGAGTTTGACTTCTTCCTTTTCTACCTGGATGCTCTTGATATCTTTTTCTTATTTGATTGCTATGGCAAGTAATAGGTTGAATAGGAATGGTGAGGCAGTACAGCTTGATCTTGTACAGATTTTAGAGAAAAGCTTTCATTTTACCCATTAACTATAATATTTGCCATGGACTTGTTGTAAATATTTTTGACAATATTGATAAATGTTCCTTTCGTTCCCATCTTGTTGAGAGTTTTTATCATGAATGGGTATTGAACTTCATCAAATGCTTTCTATGCATATCTCTTGATATGAATATATGTTTACATGATTTTTATTTTCCCGTTTTTTGGATATGATATATTACATTGACTGACTTGCATTGATTGATGGTATGATAAAATATCCTTGCATCTTTGAAGTAAATCCTACTTGGTTATGGTGTAGTTCTTCTTGATGGATCCTATGTACTTGGATCCTGTTGTGTTGAAGATATTTGCATTTGTGTTCATTAAGAATATTGGTCTGTAGTTCTATTTTTTGTGCGTGTGTGTGCCAGGAGTGATTTCTGAACACATAGCCAGTTGTCAACCCTGAACATCACCAAGTGTGGCCTAAAAACAAAAAAAAATGTGTAGCTCATTTTCTGGGAATGGAGAGCCATATATATATGCATATATACATAAATATATATTTATATTTATATATAAAATGCCAATCTCTTTCATTTTTACCATCAGAGTCCATATATTCTTTTTTGGGGGGTATTGGGCCATACCCAGTGGCTCTTAATGGTTACTCCTGGTGCTCCTAGCTCTGCACTAGGGACCATATGGGATGTTGGGGATGAAATTCAGGTCCATCACTATATATTTATATATATAAAGCCACTCTTCTATTTCTCCCTTCAGAGACAGTATATACTTTGGTGGGATTGATCCACAGCCAGTGACACTTAGGGGTTACTCCTGGCACTTCTGACTTTGCACTCGGGATCATTAAGGATGTTGGGGATCAAATTCAGGTCTGTCTCGATTGGGACGCATGCAAGACAATTGTCTTACCAGCGTGCTATCACTCCAGGCCCAGAACCAGTATATTCATTCTTGTTTGGTTTTAGGCTGATTGACTTATTTAGGGATAACAGAGAGGTATTTAAGTCTCCCACTATTATTGTGTTACTATTGATTTCTTCCATCAAATATACAACTAATGATTTAAAATATGTTGCTGACCCCTCATTGTGTGTCTATATGTTTAGGATTTGATTTCATTCTGTTGTATATATCCCTTAATTTTTAAGAAATGTCCATCTCTGTCCCTTATAAGCTTTTTAAGTCTAAAATCTGTGTCATCTAAAATAAGTATTGCCAACCCAGTTTTTGTAGACAGTTGTTTGCTTGATGTTTTCCAACATTTGATTTTGAGTCTATGTCTGATTTGTCCATTAAGATGCATTTCTAGGAGCCGGAGAGATAGCATGGAGGTAAGGTGTTTGCCTTTCATGTGGTCCTCAAACTACGGCCCGCAGGCCACATACTGTATTTGTTCCCATTTTGTTTCTTCACTTCAAAATAAGATATATGCAGTGAGCATAGGAATTTGTTCGTTTTGTAGTTTTTGTTTTTACTATAGTCCGGCCTCCAACGATCTGAGGGACAGTGAACTGACCCCCTGTTTAAAAAGTTTGAGGATTCATTGGTTTGAATCCCAGCATCCCATATGGTCCCCCGAAGCCTGCCAGGAGTGATTTCTGAGCATGGAGCCAGGAGTAACCCTTGAGCGCTGCTGGGTGTGACCCCCCCACCCAAAAAAAGATGCATTTCTACTAGGCAGCAAAACATTGGATTCAACATTTTGATCCATTTACCACTCTATGTCTCGTAACTGGTGCATTTAGTCCATTGACATTGAGAGAGGTGGGAGAGATGTCCTGGAATTTACTGTCATCTCTCTGTAGCAGTTTGGTGTCTTAGTTGGGTTTGCTCTTTCAGTGTTTCTTTTCAGGCTGGGTTTGAATCTAAAGTTTCCAAGCTGTTGTTTGTCCATGAAACTGTGTATCAGTTATTCAAATATGAAAGTAAGTCTGCCTGGGTGAAGTACTTTTAGCAAAGCATTCATTTCATTGAGTTTTGTCACTGTATTCCACCACCACTGCCTTTATGCCTTTAAGGTTGCTTTTGAAAATCTGCTGTAAAACTTAAGTAAACATCTTTGTATATAATTTTCCTTTTTGATTTTGCTGCCTTCAGTATTCTATTCCTATGTCTGGTATCCATCCTTGTGTCTAGGATATCTTTGAGTGTTTTTCTTTGAATATCTTTAGCTAGTTCTCTTTGGCAGTGGAGGATTTGGCTGAGTGCACTCATTAGCTCTGGGATTTTCTCTGCAATGATGTCCTAGACTGTTGATTCTCCATGGGGATTTTATTCCTGGTGCTCTGGGACTCCAATGATTTTTATATAGCTTCAATTAAGTTTATCCCAGACTTCTATTTTTATCTGTCTACATTCTTTGAGGATTTTTCCATTGTCTGATCATTTGTTTTAAAGCTCTTTTTCCAACCTCTTTTTTTCTATGTAGTTGTTATGCATCTCATCTTCCAGTTCACTGACTCTGTCCTCAGCAGCTGTTACTCTGTTGGAATGGCTTTCCAGTGAGGTTTACATTTTCTGTTTTGGTTAAAATTTTTTCTCATTTCTACTTTTATATCCTCTTGATTTTTATTTGTGGTTTGTTATGTTTGTTTCGTGATTTCTTAGTGTTCTTTGCTCATTCTCCAAATTTCCTCTCTAAAGTCTATATTAGAGAAGCTACATAGGTGGCAAGTGCTTATTGGGTCTGCATAGCTACTACTATCATCATTCTCTAAGTATGGTGGTTTTCTGCATTGTTTCCCCAATGTGACCTTTGCAGTATGATGTTTTC
Source organism: Crocidura indochinensis (assembly GCA_004027635.1). NCBI lineage: Eukaryota > Metazoa > Chordata > Mammalia > Eulipotyphla > Soricidae > Crocidura > Crocidura indochinensis. The sequence continues at coordinate 36,490 of PVKC010000255.1, read as the reverse complement.
TATGTGTTGTACTGTAGCGGAGTTCACTGACTAGACGTTATGTATGCAACTATAAAATGTAATGTGAAGCAGCCACACTCTTCTAAATGTACAGGTCTCACTGAGTCCCTTTTGGATCTATCGATTGGGGCTTGTAGCTGTCATATGCAGGGTGGGTGGAAGGAGTTCACCAAGTCACCAGCAAGCCTCCTTTTGGTTTCCTCTAAACTTTTTTGTTTGTTTTGGGGTCACACCTAGCTAGCTCAGGGTTTACTCCTGGCTCTGTGCTCAGAAGTTACTCCTGGCAGGTTTGGAGGACCATATGGGATACTAGGGATCAAACCCAGTTGGCCTCATGCAAGGCAGAATCACTACCCACTGTGCTATTCCTCTTCTTCCTGAACATTTTGTTAATAACTTCTAAAATAACCAAATACCTCCATGATGAAAATACAATGAATAAATCAATTTTATCTCAATTATTCTAGCAACGTATCCAAATGTGGACCAATTAGACAATAAAAACAGTTATGATTGAAATATAATTGCAATGTGGTTCAAACATGTATTTTTAAAATTACACATCATTGAGATATTTCTCAATAAGTTTCAATTTTGCCATCATTATGGCTGAGAAGTGGCTCAGTTTATAAAGTGTCTAAAGCTTTGAAATAATGATGTGTGTTTAATAGTCAGTCCTACCACATGCACTGAAGGTTGTCCCTGCAGCACCACTATTTGTTCCTGTTGTCATAAATTATCAGACAGAAAATAATCAAACATGCAAGCACCACACCTAAAAGATGTGATTATCCAGTGAGTTCCACAACAAAATATAAATTCATAATCATAAATCATATGTGGAAATTCTAATTATTGTAAATTAGGATAAACAGAGAAGGAAAATATCTATGCCCTATAATTATAGACATTAAAATATGATTTCTATCCTTCATACAATTGTTCCTTTAACAAGACTTATCTACTAGCCCCTTTATAAGAACTAAATAAATAAATAAAATAAAAAACAAACTTAAAGGTTATAAAAACAAATAGAAGCTACCAAATGTTTTATTCAGTTCAGTGGACAGAGTATATTCAAAAATGAGACCTTTAACTGGGAAACTTAGAAGGATCATTCTGATAACTTATCCACTCCAAAAACATTTTATTGGTTAATTATATTTAAAACTTATCCATGAACATGAATTTATTAAGTAGCAAGGGTGAAACACAAATAGGAACTTTTATAAAAGCAGTCAAGTTTTCCTCATGTGTTCACAAATCATTTTCAAATTTATGCTCAGGAAAATAAGCAAAAAAAATCTGTCCATCATCTTTAGGAGATGTCATATCCCAGGAGTAAATGTCTAAGCATTAGAACTCGCTCATCTTCATTCTCCAATTAATTCTAAACTAAGATTTCCACACATTCCTGTCTTGACCCACATGAATGCATTTGTCCAGACTTGTGTCTTCTCTGAGTGGGTTCTCTAGAGCTGGGCAGAAATTAAAGGAACTAAAAAATAAAGCCAATGACTAGGTATCTGGACATTTAGTATATAATGCTAACTGGAGCTTGGGTAGGGCTTTGAGTTTCCCTAAACCCTAAAATTAAATAAAAATTTTAACTGAAAAAATGTGGTTGAACAAAGTCAGAATCAGTATAATCCTGATTAGAGATAAATAATTTTTGTTTTGTTTTGTTTTGTTTTGGGGTCACACCCAGCAGAGCTCAGGGGCTACTCCTGGCTTTACGCTAGGGAATCGCTGTTGGCAGGTTCAGGGGACCATATGGGGTGCTGGGATTTGAACAACCGTCCTTCTGCATGCAAGGCAAATGCTCTACCGTTGTGCTATCTCTCCAGCCCAAGATAAATAATTTTTGAAGCATTACTTTTTCAGATACTACAAGTTTAATGATTTGATATTATGGGGTTTATATATAAGAAACAAGGGTGAACAACCAGCACTCACATCCTCAATCAGGAGCACAAGTCAGGAGAAAGGTCAAGAAAGGTAGATATCTTCCTAACTTAATTTACTCTTTCATATAATTTTTCAAAGCCAACAACTTAATTTTAATACCATATATTGGCAATTGGGATCCTCTTACATGAAGAAGAAAGGTAAGGCTTACTAAAATTTTATGACTGCTTTATAATTGGGTACTGTGTAACTTTACTATTATGTAATAATGTTTGGGCCACATCCAGTGATTTATCTATTCATAATTCATCATAATTAAATCAATAGTTTGGGAAGAGAAGTGAGAGTAAAAATTCAGTACTCCTCAGATGGTTATCTTTTAAGCAATGATCTAATCTCTGTTCATCTCTTTCATTTCCCATTTTCCATCTGTGGGAGATAGGACAGATGAAATGCTTCATATAAGCTATGGGTAAACACAGAATGCCATTAAAATTATTCCACAGTACATTACCATGAAAAATCAAGCAATTAGTTTTGTTTTTAGGCAAGAACAATGCAGGAAAATATAAAAAGCGTAGAAAAATGGGATATAGAGCTGTAGCACAGCAGCAGGTCTTTTGCCTTTCATGCAGCCCACTTGGGAAGGGTTTGGGTTCAATCCCCAGCATCCAATATGGTACTCTGAGCCTACCAGGAGTGATTTCTGAGCCAGGAGTAATCTGTGAGTACTGCCGATGTGGTCCCAAAACCCAAAAACCACTCCCCCAAAGCAAGGAAGTATAGAAAAGTAATGTCTACTACTAAAACTACAGTTGATGACCATACACTTTATAAATCACATTAAAGGTAATAAAATGTGGCAATGTGGCAGCTGAATGATCTCAGTCTACAGTCAACTATAAAAAAGCCAGAATTTAACCACTAAGATAATTAATTATATTCAAGTGATTTGCATTAGAACCTTTTGCTTCTTTTTTGTTTATTTCTTATTTATACTATCAAGGCATATATAGAACTCATATTTATGCAGGCAAATCAACTAAAAATATATGCCCAAATTATTTAAAGATGTGTTAATTAAGTTACTTTGATATTTTGTGTTTTGCCAATTTTTTAGTATTTTAATTTGACAGGATTTATTTTAAAATCTATCTCAGCATAAAGGCTACATACAAAAAAATTGAAATCATTAAACTGGCTTCAGGAAATTTACTTTTTTTATAAACAAATCTCCACAAATATTTAGGTAAACTATACTTAAAAGGATATTTTATATATATGTATGTCATATATATGTATGTATACATATATAACTTGGATATATATTTGTTCTGGATATCAGTTGACAAAATAGTCTTCCCCCCAAAAATGTATTAACACGACATGCTTTTGAGGGCTAAAGTGATCAAAAAGTGATAGGGCATTTGTCTTGCCTAGGGCAAACCAGGTTCAATTTCCTGCATCTTAAATGCCTGCCATCACAGAGCCAGGAGTAAGCTCTCAATATTGCTGTGAGTGACCCAAAACACAAATACATAAAAGAAGGAATTATCTTCTAAGTGGATAGCATGCATTTATGTTTTATTGTTTGCTGGATTTGAAAGTTACACCTACCCAGTCACATGTAAGACAAATATCTTCACTACTATATTCTTTCTCAAGCCTACTAGCAAAAGTTTGTTTCCTCTACTTTTATTATAATAACAGTGCAAGGAGAAAATTATGTAGTCAAAATCTAGCTATAAGAGAACCTGAGAAACCCCTAGGACTTTCTTTATCTTGCTCTATGTATATAAAATAAGGATGAAAAAGGTCTCCCCTATCAACATCAGAAAAATCACATGAGATAATGCAAGTGAGTCATATAGGTAAATTTAGACTGCGGTTTATATTTATGGGATTATTGCAATATGATTTTCAAAACTAGGAGACCAATAAATTCTTCTTGCAAAGTTCACATTGAACTTGGCATGGGGAACACCAATCTAAGTTTAGCAATGCATAATCCTCTGTTTAATGAAGAAACCATTGAGAAAGTCCACATCATACTGAATAAATGCCACTGCCTAGGGATGAATTACTGAAGCATTACTATTTTCCATATTCCACTTGATGGCACTCATTACAACATCAATTTGACTTCAGGGAAAGCATTTGTCACTGTTGATAATTGTCCAAAACTTTACATGTCATGTGACTGATTTTTTTTTATCCATGTTTATCAATCATGACAGACAGTTTTGAGAACATGAAGCTTCAAAAATATGTTCTTTTATGGAGAGGGTGGCATTAGCAATTTTTAGTTCTCTGAAAAGGCCAAGGACAAGACAGGTTTTTGTTGTTGTTGTTGTTACAACTGGTTTGATGTTTTCCAGGGAACATGAGATGATTCCAAGAAAAAGAATCAAGGATGCTATAACAGGGCAGTTTTCACATCAGATTCCTTGCTGTTGGCCTACTGCTCTGTCCAAGATGGAAATGGCCCAGAATTCATGAAAGGAAATAAACAGGCTGTTCCAAGTACCCCTCTGAAGCTATTCAGTAATCAAACAGAAATCAAAGCTAATGTTTCTAAGCTATTGTCACATTTTTTAAAGAGGAGTTTAGAGTTAAGGGGGAAAGAGAAAAGGAAATAAAGCAGAGACCCAATTAAATAAGTAGAAAATTAGAATGTAAAAGACAAACACTACTTACATGTGCTGTAATTCACTATTTTTCAGGAATGCTTTATGAGCCACAAATTTTAATCCGGAATCCACAATTGTCCTATAAAAACACATGCATGTCAGTACTAATCAATGAAGGATCTTCTAACAGTGTAAGAAATAACTCTGAAATTAATTGTAAAATCATAAAAACTCACAGATTTTTCAATCCCACGTAAGCTTCAACGTCATCTTCATTAATGATTTCCAATCTTTTCTGATTTGCAATGTATCTATATGGGGGGGAACAGAATACAAATAATATAAAAATTTTGTGGAGTTTATAAAAATATTACTCTTTAACTTGTGAGGAAAAAATCATTCTTTTTGTACAATATTTTATTTATTTTCCTTGATACATTATAGTAATTAGAATATCTTATTTTATGGTTTGGGGCCATATCCAGCTGTCCTCAAGGATCACTCCTGACTCTGTGCTCAGGAAACAGTCCTGGCTGTTCTTTGCTGTTCCATATACTTTGCTGTAAGTATTTAGTAATATGTCTTTCCTCTCATTGGTTGAATTTCTTTCCTAGATATTTTATATTTCTCATGCAGTTATAAATAGTTTACTTAGTTACTCTTTTTGATAGTACGCCATAAGCTTATAGAAATTAAACTAAGTTGTATTTTGATTTTATAATCTGAGATAAATTAATTTATTAATTATAGATGTTTTAAAAATTAAAACAAAATATTTATATACATATAAAATAAAATATAAAAAAAGAATGGGTAACTTCCATTCAACTCATCAGGGTGCCCAAGGCAATCTATCACCAACCACTCTAGCCCCATTTACCTCACTTATTTTAATGACTGCTAGAGAAGCAAAACTGAATGTAGAAAAATATAAAAACATGGTCTGGAGAGATAGCACAGCAGTAGGGCATTTGCCTTGCACACAACCAGTTCAGAACAGATGGTGGTTTGAATTCGGCATCCCATAGAGTTCCTCCAGCCTTCCAGGAGTGATTTCTGAGAGCAGAGCCAAGAGTAATCCCTGGCGCTGTCTAGTGTGACCCAAAAATAAAAAAAATAAAAAAATAAAAAAAACCAAAGAAATTAAAATAAAAGAAAAATAGAAAAAACTTAATAGAAAACAAATTTGTAATGGAAAATTTAATAAAAACCATGAATGATAAGTTCAATAGGTTCACGTTTTCTTGATTTTTGGTTACTTTTTCAATTAACAATTTCAGTGTGTCCCTCCTTTCAGGTATATTCATTGTATTGCAGTGAAAATATCTTAGAAATTTGTCTTCTTTACAAAAAGAGATTTCCTGTGTTGTGGCCATGGAAATAATACTATGATCTGGAACAAATTACTATCTCTCTTCACATTCCAAAAGTATTTTTTCCTCTTATGCTACAAAAATTGAAACAAATTACCATCTTATCTTACCATTCTTCCCTCATTTTCTTCTGTATTTTTTATTTTTTTAGCCTACTACACCTATTTTGTCTACATTTGTAATAAGATAATTTTTGTAGACTACATTTCACAGACTCCACATAAACCTAATGCACTCTTTCTAGAAACTGTCCCCAAATCCTCAAATTTAGGAGTAAACTGATAGCTTGGACTGGAAAGAAAAGTTCAAGCTCTTGACCACAAACTGGACCAATGAGATAGTTTCTCAAAATTAAACAGATGGACATATTGAGATAGTCTCTCTCTCTCTGTGTCTCTCTCTCTTTCCATCTCTATTTCTCTCCCCTCTATCCACAATAATGAAAAGATTATTGCAAAGGCCTGTCTCTTCCAAGAGATTTTTTTATGCCATAGGAAAATAAGAAAGATATTGCCCAATAAAATTTGGTCTCAGAAGAAAGAAAAATTAAGAGTTAAGAGATAAAAATAAAGACAAAAAAATAAAAATAGAATCCTAAAAATAGAATCGAGTTTTTTGATCCATACTGATTATATATCACTAAAAAAATAGGTCTTATCCCATTTTTTATAATTTGCAACCAAGAAATTCCTAGTAAAATAATATTCAAAAACTACCATGATGGAAGGTCCAAGCTGTAATTATTCACATAGTCTTATGTGCTATTTAGTATGTATAGATAGATGAAATCTGATCTGGAGATATACTAAAGGGGTTGAGATACTTGTCTTATATTCAGTCAACATTAATTTAATCCATAGCAATGTAAATGGTTCCTCAATATCAACAAAAGTTATTTCCGAAGCATAGAGCCTGGAAGAAACCCTGAAGACAGTGTGTGTTGCCCCCAAACTAAACAATACCAAAATATAAATCTTGCTTAATAATATTTAATAGGCACAACTACATCAAGAAAAGCACTATACACAAGATAAATATTTAAACTATGAAGTCATTACTTGCTAACTAGCTGGAGGACTCGTTGGTTGAAATTTTTCTGGTTGTTTGCTTAGATGGCTACAAAACTGGTTGATTGTGTTGGGGAATAGACTATGGGTGGATAAACAAAACTTGGAGTTCCAAATGATGCACTATCAAAAGTTGCACCAGAATGAATTTTTCTCTAACTTTTACAAAAATTTTAAGATGTATAACATTCCATTTAAAATAGCTTAAAATATTGTGTAACTCTGCTGCTACCAACAATTCTTAAAATGGCAAAAATAGTAAACATTTCTGGATAGAATATTCAATATGTATAGGTTATTTCTACAAAATCTAAAACACTAAGAACACATTTTTGTAATAGCAGGCTATATATTTTTTAAGAATTGTGCAATTTATCTTCAAAAATTTTAGGAAAGGCTTAAGGGATGATTCAGTGGCTAAAGTATCTGCCCTACTAACAGGCCATAAATTTGATCCTCGGTTCCACCCACATGTGCTGAGCAAGTCCCAGTTACTCTACTGTCTGGAATTCCCAAATGCAGAATAGTGTGCAATGTACAACCAACTAGTGTGTGTAAGTATGGCTACTAAAATGTGTGAGCCTTGCCCAGCACAAGGAAAAGATGTCAAGTGTACAATTTCCAGTCAATGTGTAAGTGAGCATGGTGCTCATCTACAGCCACTCATTCCCTGGTAAAGGATGAAAGAGAATGATGTGTAAGAGAAACACAGCAGAAAATGAGTGTGAACCCTGGTAATCATATGTATAAGCACTGCACTGCACTTCACATGCAATGTATAAAACCCAGAAAGCACCACAGCAGAGTGTTAGAACATCACGGCCAAACACAGGTAGTCCCTAGTCTTTGAAACAACTGACAAAGGGAAGGAAAGGTGGAGGTTTTGTTTGTTTGATTTGGGGTCATATCCAGAAATGCTCCAGGGTTACTCTTGGATCTATATTCAGGAGTATTACTGGCAGAGTTTTGGGGACCATATAGGATGCCAAGAATAAATTGCAGTTGGGCATGTGCAATGCAAATACCCTTCCTATTGCTCTATAGCTCTAGCTCCAATGGAGAAGGAGAATTTTCAATAAATTCTATAAATGCTGAGAGAGAACAAGAATACACCAAATAGCAATAATTGTTAAAAGATTGACATAAATATTTCTTGTGTAACAAAACCTCCAAGACATAAAGGTTGTCTCTCAAAAAACCCTGAAATCTTTCGCAATTAGCACACATGTAGGTCTTCAAACAAAAACAAGCCAACAAAATTAACACACACTGATACATTTTCTTCTTACAAATTTTACATAGGCTTTCTAAATATTTTCTTCTTCCTAACAAATTTTACTTAGGCTTTCTTCTAAATAATCTCGTAATTTGAATGGAATTCCAGGAACTGAGATGTCACCTAGTAGCAGTATTTGCCTTGTTTTGATTTGGTCCTCGAAGTCCCTGAGCTACTCCAGGTGCAGTACCCAGTACCTCCATCATCAACATCACAACCCAAAATACTGCATTGCGGAAAGCCTTTGCAATGTTACTGACACTCCCTTCCTCAAACACCACATACAGACATACATGTAACCAGTATCTAAAAGGGCAAATTCTTTGGAATCATAGTTAAGTTTTCTCAAGAAACCCATTCACTCTCTCCAGCTGCATTAGCCTGGTGACAGTCACTGTTTTAGAATCATATGAGAATACTTTCATTTCTTCACCTGACCATCACTGTATCTTCCAAGCTTTCAATAGAGGCCTGACATTTCATTTTTAGTTAGTACTTGTGACATAAGGACTTGATCTTAAATTTTTCCTTTAGTTATTTATTCCAATTTGAGATTTTCTATTCCATTAGGTTTTTATCTTATAAACTGCCCATCTGCATTCAATAAGAGACAATAAACAAAAATAAAAATTTAAATTAGCAAAAAAAAAAAACACAAGGGCAGTGACATTAGTAAAGTCAGTAAATAACATCACGTAGAAAAATGCAACATACTTAATTCTATGTGCTATAGTCACTCATGAATAAAAGGAAAGGATCCAATGGTAACTATAAACTTAATATCAGTCTGTATATTTCTATAAAAGCTATCAAAAGGACTATGTGTATCTTCCCACTGTGTATAAGCAAATAAAACACCAATAAAATCTGGATTAATGATCAGCAAGTGCTACCCTCCAGTAAATGACAAGAAGTCCCCATCAGCAAATATGCCATAAGAATTGGTTGTAATTAACTGCTTTAAAACTGATCTTTTAGAACAGCATTTTCAATGGTTTTACACCAGTGAACTGGAACCCATACTTCATACAGATCCACAAACTGGCAGTTAAAAACAAGATGGTAGGGGCCAGTGAGATCTCACAGTGATAGGGGGTTGCCTTGCACACAGCCAATCCAGGACAGATGGTGGTTCAAAGCCAACATCCCATATGGTCCCCAATGCCTACCAGGGGCGATTTCTGAGTGCAGAGCCAAGAGTAATCCCCGAGTTACCACTGGTGTGACCCAAAGATCAAAAACAAACAAATAAAAAAAAAACATGGTAGATCAGTGGTTGTCAAGCTTTGAACACAGTGGAACAGCACTGGTCATTGAACTGGAGATGGAAAACCACTAATCTAGAAATTCTAGCTACTATTATGTAGATTAGATGGAAGCCAGGAGAGTTACTAACAGGAAACTCACAGAAGAGATACCAGTACTACTCACAAAAAGATACTGTAATCTACTCAACCTACAAAGACTCTGAAAGACCAATAAAAACAACAAATTTCCTTTCCCAATTGATACAAGATGTTTAAAATCTGACAACATAAAGAATTTCTAAGCAGGTAGCACATTTATTTCTCTTATAGTATTTGAGAAAGGGACAACAATTTTGAAAAGCAATTTTCACAGTATCCTGAAAAATCATAAATAGATATATTCTATGACCCATTGATTTAATGTCTAGATATTTACTCAAGAGGAGTTTCACATATACAAAAAAGAATACTTATTAAATTGTGGTCACAATCAAAAACTGGAAAAAAATCAAGAGTTTACTAATGAAAAAATTAAACTAGGGACCAGATAAATAGTAGAGCATTTTGGATTCAAGCAATAGTTTGAAAAGTAGTGCTTTTACATTGCACATTTGACCAACCTATCTTTATTCCCTGGAATCTCATATGGTCCCATGAGCACAGACAGGAGTAAGCCCAAGCACTACTGGGTGTGATTCAATAATAATAATAATAATAATTATAATAATAATAATTTACTTGCCTCTAAACTTAGTCTCAGGAATATTGGAATTAGAAATAGTCTCCAAGAAAGTTAAAATTTAATGTTTCTTGATATTAAAGAAGACAGTGCTCTAATGTGACAGTGCTCACTGCCATAACACTTGGTAAGTAGAAGAAAAAGGGTTTCAAGCAGGGGTATAAGCACTTAAGCCATGAGACACCTAATGGAAATAACTGTAACATATAATTTGGCATGTCAAGTATAGAAGGACATTGAGAGTCTTGAAGTGTCTAGAAAGTTATCAGACAGTTAAGCATAAGCAAAGTCTCTACTATTTATCATCTCTTATACCCATCAGTCTCAAATAGACATATGGAACCTTAATGAAGATATATTCCTTAGATTAGGATAAAGAATTTCCTCTCCTTCCAGTATAACACAAGCCCACTGATAGCTTGTTGGAAAAAAAGAAATAGATAATTTTATGAAAAATTCACATAAATAGTCTTAAATTACAGATTTTCAGGAAGGGTGATCATTCCATTTTAAAAGATCACACATTGACTTTAACAACCTATCAAATAATTCCTCCAGATAATCCTCCCTAGTAACAAAAAGATTTCTACTGCATATTTTCTTCATGTGTATCAGTTGAATAGTATTGCTGCTCAAAATAAAATATTCTTTTAGTTAGGTTTTATTATTTGAAATGTACTTTGGCAATATATTAAAAAGAACTGAAAACTATTGCTCAGAGTAAGTCTTAAAAACAGAATCAGTTCTCTGAATCCTGACTGCCTTCATTCCCACTACCAATAAAGACCATATATTTTAGTTAATAAAACTAAATGTCAAAAAATTCTACAATATGCTTGTAAGTTTATTGCCATGGAGTGAAGCATTTCAGACTCATAAAATTATTTATTACATAATTTTCATAAAAATACTGTAATACTAAAAAAAATTTTTGGAGAGCAGAAGAGATTGTACAGGGTGTGAGATTCTATCTTGCTAATGACCATGAATAGGTACCCCATAACACATATGCTTCCCTGAGATGAGGACTGTGAGGGTGATCTCTGAATATAAAGCATGGAATAAAAGTGGTGCATTGCCAACTATGGCCCAAAAGCAAAACAAACAAACAAAAAAACAAAATATATTCTTGATTCCTGGTTGCACATAAAGTTTCCTGGGACCAAAACAAGGCAGTTTAAGTTTCTTACCATAAAGGAAAATCATGCTTTGTTTTAGAGCTCTATTCTTAGAAAATGACAGGCCAACCAAACAATGAGAACATGGATGCAGAGAACCAAGTAAGCATGATCATAATGAAATCCACACATACTACTGGCATAGCACTTCCATCTTTCTTTTGGCCATTAATTTGGAAGCACTCGTGTCTCCTATTACAAAGTACAAGTCCTATGACAAGCATCAGAGTACCCAAAGGTTATGTTCTTTGATATAATGTTACCAGAAGCGTGTCATGATTGTTTCAACTTTTCAGAGGAAGAAACTGAGTCACATGATATGCCACTTCACCAAGGTCAAATTGCTACTAAAGCAGGATAGAACTCAAGACTTTATGCCTTTGATATCTGAATTTATTCCTACCATTCCATACAAGAACTATGGAATTTTAAGTTCATCATTTCACTAAATAGTACTTTCTAAAATACATGCAAAATGAATCTTCACAAAAAAATCACAGCCTAGAAACAAGTCAATTAAAAAGGAATGAGCACATTTTGCAGGATGTTCTGATGCTATAATAAGAGATACATTTTTAAATATTCTTACTTTCCTACAAAATGCCAAGTTCTAAGAACAGCAACTTCCTAGAATAGCTTAAATGCTCTGGGAGCTTAAGAATTCAAGAGCCTAAAAAATAGTAATACAGTATAAGGACTAAACACTAAACACAGTCTACTAGCTTCATCTCCTACTAGATATGTGACCTGGGATAAGTCCCAAGACCTTAGTTCATTTGCTTGTAAAACAACTGCCTCCTGGGGTTGCTGAGAAAGTTACAAAATATTCCCAGTACATATAAAGACATTGTGGAAAGATTTTATTAAAAGCAGAGAGTGAAGAAGACTGCCTACCTTGGTCATTAATGAACTACTAAGGTTAAACTTACCTATAACAGTGCCTATATCCTGGGCAACAAAATTTAGACCTGATAATGTCTCATTCCCTTCAACACACAATTCTAAGAAAATTTTAGCAAAATACCAATAGCAAAAAACCAATTCACCGTCTGTGTTGTTCTCCAAAGATACAATATTTTTTGACCACCTGTAGCAACAAGGTTGCTCCCAATATGAGGAAGTCACAACTTAAGGAAAGAAAAATTAATTATGATATAAACTTAGTTTATTACATAGATTATATCCATAACTATCAGGGAAATTACATTAGTCTGATTTATTACATAGCTAATAGGAAGATATTGGGTTGGACTGTTGTATAATACAAACCATATAAATTAGTTAACTAGAAATCATAATATTGTCCAAATATGAGGTATAAGCCATATACATTGCTTGACTAAAAATCATCATATTGTACTGATTCATCAATCTTGTGCACTTTTTTTTGTTTTGGATTTTGGGCCACACCCACTGGAGCTCAGGGGTTACTCCTGGGTATTCGCTCAGAAATCGCGCCTGGCTTGGGGGAACATATGGAATACCAGTGGATTGAACTGCAGCCTATCCTAGGCTACCATTGGCAAGGCAGATGCCTTACCGCTTGTGCCAGCACTCCAGCCCCGTTTTTTTTTTTACTGTTTATTGGGGGAACAAATAAAAAACGTATTTATTCCATATAATTTATATAAGATTTTTCAGTAGTTGCATGGAATAATAGTACAGCTGGTACAACTGTATGAGGCCAATTTGGTTCAATTTCCAATACTACATATGGTCCTCTAAGCACTGCCAGGAGTGATCCCTGCATAGAAAGCCTGAGCACAGCTTGGTGTGGTCAATAAAACTCCAAAAATATATTTCTTATTAGGGATAAGATCTTTTAATGAATTATGATAACCTGTCATATAAAATGGAATGTCAAGTCATCAAAACATATACTTTGGGTGCTGGAGCGATGGCTCCAGCATGCAGCTGACCCAGGACAGACCACAGTTTGCTCCCATGCATCTCATATGGTTCCCGAAGCCAGGAGTGATTTTTGAGTGCATAGCCAGGAATAATCCCTGAGTCACTGGATGTGGCCAAAAATTAAAAATAAATAAAAACAACAACAACATGTACTTTGACAGAGCTTTATAATATTATATGAAGATCAAGAAAAACATAGATAATATGAACTATTGTTTAAAAGAAAAGAAGACTTAAGTTCTATATATGCAAAGTTCATTTTTGGCAGGTATTCTGTGATACTGGGCCTATAAAATCCTTGGAAACAGCACTAATTTCATGATTAGGAGAATACTCCGCAGCTCCTTCATCCTGGCAGAGTTCATCCTGATAGCTAAGGGCGTCTTCTCTTGGCTGGAGAAGCCCTTTGATCATACCTGCTCCTAAATGCTTTTAAGCTAAAACCATTCACTGTGTTCTATGGAAAGAAATTTGTGATTTGAGTCAAGTATCTGTCCAAGTTAGAGACAATGCTAAGGATGCTTCTCCAGCAAGCAACCTGCTGGTAGCTGACTGGCTCAACTTTATATGCAGACTGGTGGCTTCCACCTGGATGAGCATACTATACTTGTCTTTGTAAAGGGATGTCAGCCACACCATCTGCTTGTCTGGTTTCCAAAAAGGAATAAACAGATCTAGCTTTAAAGCAACAGAGATTAGACTTTCCAGGCAAAAGTTGTGCAGAGAGGACAACTTCAGACCAGCTTCAAGCAAAGACTAGTTCTGTAAAAAGATTATGGAGATTCTGTGTTGCATCAGCTTAATAATGACATTCAAAAAGATAAAATTCTTGGACCACTTTGATTCCTTTGCAGAACTGATATTCTTGTCACTTCCCCCAATTTTTGCTCACTTGTTAAATAAAAAATTAAATCAGTGCCTTCATTTTGTTATAAAAGCTGTGAATTAGGAACCAGAGAGATATCATGGAGGTAGGGTGTTTGCCTTGCACGCAGAAGGATGGTGGTTTGAATCCTGGCATCCCATATCCCTGTGCCTTCCAGGAGCAATTTCTGAGTACACAGCCAGGAGTAAACCCTGAGTGCTGCCAGGTGTGACCAACCTCCTACCAAAAACAAAAACAAAAACAAAAACAAAAACCAATATTCCTTTTAGAACACAGTACCAGATAGAGCTATATACCTGTGGAATGATGGAATGAGGAGGCATTCTCCTTCCTAATAATTCCTAATAATAAAAACATTCATTTTTATCTTTAGTAGGTTTTTCAACATTCCCATCCCCCAAATCTCCCATCTCCTTACCAGGAACTTAAGGTTAAACACTGAGCATTGGTTAGCAACTGTCAGCCATTGGAGTTAGTGACAGTTCTTGTCTTTATTCATGTGATCTCTTTCCTTCATTTTTACCTTTTAGCTTTACAGTGTAAAGTAATTAGTACACAAATATTGATGTTAAATTGATTGAAATATTTCTATTATTTTCTCAATTTATCTTAAATAGCTATCATGGCAAAATGCTGTTAATATCATGTAATTATCTTATAGAGATTTTCAAAGAATGGATTAGAAAATAGCATCTTTTATTTGAGAGTGATGGATAGTCTTCTAAAGGTAAAATTGTCCTTTAATGTCAATACAACACATAAATTATATTTATAAAAATAATTTCTTTCCTCATCAGTTCAGACCAATTAATGCTTTCTTTATGATTAGAAGTAAAGAACTTGCAATGATTCTCCCAGATTTTAATAATTCTGGAAGCATTCAAGCCAGCATGAAGTATGTTAAAACAAAATTTTGAAAGCAGTTGGTCTCTGGTTATACCAAATTACTCCATATGAAGAGAATTCTAGAGTTTAATATTCCAGCTCCAGCTTCAGGGTGTATGGTACAGAAAACAAACTAAAAATCAGGCATAACCTCACACTAAAAGAATGATTCAAGTGGTAAAAATTAGGATCTCTGTGAAGGTCTGTTTTGGTTTAGGCACAATTTTCAGCCAACATTTATAGGCTGTGGGAGTAAGAAGTGTGATCGATGTAAGTTACACTTCCAATTTTATCTTCACTGGTTTCACTTTTCACAACATTTTAGTCTTTTTTTTAATTGCAAAAGGTTAGATATTACTTTCTTAAGAGTTAAACTACAATAAAATTTCTGGAAATATATATGTCAATCATAAATCATTAGGTAAACTTACAAATCAAGAAGTTATTTTTATAAAGTAATTATAAATTCATTTAAAAATACTAAATAAGGCCAAGGATTTAGATAAAAAAATGATGCAAATGCTTTGCATGCAGAAATTCTGGGTTCAATTACTAGCACCACGTAACCCCCAAACACCTTTTATGAGTAGCCTTAAGTAACAGCAGAAATGGTACCTTCTTCAAAAAGATTTCTAAGCAAATATATTTTAAAAAATAGAATAAAGATGGTGTCTAGCAGTGCACTGGAGTCACTAAGGCCTCAGCCCATGGTGGGACCAGGATTTGTAATATGAGATAGAGAATTCAGGGTCTCTAGGATGCTAGACACGTGCTCTACCACTTGCCTCTACTATCTTGCTTCTAAATAAATATCTTTTAATTTAAGGGACACTGCAATTTTTGAAAAGATGTACAGATTTGAAGTACCTAGAGTAACCAGATTCACATAAACAAAACACAGAAGGGTAGTATCTAGGATTGGAGGGAGGGTGGGCTAAATAAAGGAAGTTATTGATCAGGTATAAAGTTTCAGTTTTGCAAAATGAATAGTTTTAGAACTGTTCATGAGCTGGTTATCAAAAAATGAATATATTTAAAGCCACTATTATAGATGTGGTAAAGTAAAGTTAAGATTTTGTGATATTACTGGAATTGGGACTGAGAGATGGGAAACACAATTACAAGAGAGAAAGGCAAATTGCCTGACTGAGACCTCTGTTACTGACCTTCAACAAACCATATCAGCAGTAAATATAGGCTTGATTCTTTTTTACACAGAATCCAGAGAAGAGTATAGTGAAAGAATATATTGAATCCACTTCTTGATTGAACAAATGAATCAGTATATGCACATAAAAGGAGCCAATTCCTGTTATAAATGTCAGCTAATAGTGGGAAAATAACACTTTGTCTTAAGGATATCTGATGCCCTCTGACATGTGTATATAGAAATATGAAATATGATGAAGGGAGAATATAGAGATAATGAGCACATTCTCAGGCATACTGACATGATAAAGCCTCAACTAATTCCCCAGATACCAAATCAGTTCAGTCACCATAAACACTTTTTATTAATAATGAAGAAATACCCAGAAAGAACAAGTGAGATGACCAAGAAATTACCTTTCAGAGGATGACTTGAGAAAAAGAGCCAATAAATGCAACCAAAATGAAAACTTTTCTCATCATAGTACAATGCTCTATGCTATTTATGGTAGAGGTGGTGAAGTCACTTTGCAGAGTAAAAGCATAAACATTAACATGATTGCAAGTTTTTAATTTTAAAATTAAAAATAAAAATGGGACCAAAGAGATAGTACAATAATTAAGGCACTTTCCTTGCATGTGACTAACCTGACCAGTTCAATCTCTGATAACCACATAGAAGCCCTTGAGCGGGGCCGGGCGGTGGCGCTGGAGATAAGGTGCCTGCGCTAACCTAGGACGGACCCCGGTTCGATTCCCCCGGTTCCCCATATGGTTCCCCGTGCCTGCCAGGAGCGACTTCTGAGCGAATAGCCAGGAGTAACCCCTGAGCGTCACCGGGTGTGGCCCAAAAACAAAAAAAAAAAAAAAAGAAGAAGCCCTTGAGCACCTTCAGGAATAATTTGTTAGCATAGAGTCAATAGTAATAATGATTAAAACAAGTCCAGGGAGATAGTACAAGGTTTATACACCCAAAGCTGGTTTGATTCATCGTACTGCATAGTTATTGCAGTACTATCAAATTGTTATGGAGGGCTAGATCATTCCCAGAGTAGCCTTGTTGGTCCCTAGTAGTGAGAGAGCTCAGTAGCATGACATCCTCAGGTCCTAGAATTGAATCATCATCAGTCCAGTTGACCAAGTATCACTAGGAGTGGCCATAAGGTCCCCTAAGCATAACTTAGTAAGTCAAAAATATATTTTTATTAAATCTTAAAATATATTGTTTCTTTTATTATATTTAATTTTAATGACATTAATGGAGATGCAGTTCATATTACTAAGATTTTATATTTGACCATTAGTACAGTCAAAATAACCACAATCAAATTAACTTTTAAATATACATGGAGAATATTTTCATTTATGTGCTATTATAAAAACACTGAGTTGTGTAACTATAAATAAATGTATAATATTAATCTCAAAGGAAAACTATATTTTCTTGATTACTCAACACACTATGCTCACCTACATATTTTTCCCACTCTAAATTTTAAAAACCTCCATTTTCATACATTAATAAGTTACTTTATGAGCACTTACCAATACACCATCAAAATTTCTATTTGAATCAATTTTTATTCATATAAAGGAAACATCATCAAATACCCATTAGGTCACTCTAGTGTAGACTGGGCACAAAATTTTGTTAATTAGTTGGTTTTTTGGCTGGTGAGGAATATTGAACCATAATAAAAACCATAGTTTTTCAGGGCCTACTCCTGACTCTGTGCTCAGGAATAACCAGTTGATGATGTTCCCTGAGTGTCACAGGGTATGACACAAAAAGCAAATTAATTGATTAATTAATTAATTAATTAATTAATTAATTAATTAAAAATAAACAAAGAGGGGCCAGGAGATAGCATGGAGGTAAGGCGTTTGCCTTTCATGCAAAAGGTCATCGGTTCGAATCCCGGTGCCCCATATGGTCCCCTGTGCCTGCCAGGAGCAATTTCTGAGCATGGAGCCAGGAGTAACCCCTGAGCACTGCCAGGTGTGACCCCCCCCAAAAAAATGAAATAAACAAAGAAAAAGAAAAGAAAATGCAAATCTTTCTCTTTAAATCTTTCTGTTAGAGATTAAGTGCCCTTACATTTATGTTTTCACTCTGGATTTGTTATCCTCCATCTCTGTGTCCATCAGCTGAGTCTTTTCCCCTCTTTTACTTTGTATACTACCCTTTGATGTCCCTATTGTATAAGATACAGAGCCTCTGGTCTCATCATAGCATTGTTTAACTCAATAATTCTATGTGGGATATTTATATAAACATTTTAACATAGTAACTATAAAAAGCATGTTGACATTTACATAGTGATGACTCAAAGAACTATAAGTATTCTTATTGGACATTGTATCACATGATTTAGAGGGAACTGGTGTGTGTATGTTGGTATAGCCACAAGGATGTGTAGACACTTCCTCAAAGAAGAAATACAAATGACCAATGGACACATGAAAAAAATACTCCACATGACTAATCATCAGGTAGATACAAATCAAAACAACAATGAGGTACAACCTATGCCTCAGAGACTGACACACATCACAAAGAACAAGAACAATCAGTGCTGGGAAGAACATGGGGAGAAAGGAACTCTAATTCACTTCTGGTGGGAATGCTGTCTAGTCAAGGCTTTCTGAAAAAAAAATATGGAGGTTCTTCAAAACACTGGAAATTGAGCTCCCATCTGATCCAGGTATACCACTTCGGGGGATATACACCAGGAACACAAAAGCACAATACAAAAATGCCTTCTGTACACCTATATTCATTGCAAAGCTATTTACAATAGCCAGAATCTGGAAACAACTCAGATGTCCAACAACAAATGAGTAAATGAAAAAGTTGCAGTACATATACACAATGGAATTCTATGCAGCTGTCATGAAAAATGAAATCATGACATTTTCTTATACATGGATGGACATGAAAACTATTATGCTGAGTGAAATAAGTCAGAGGGAGAGATACAGATACAAAATAGTCTCACTCTTCTGTGGGATTTAAGAAAAATAAAAGAAATTATTGTAATAATACCCAGAAACAATACAGATGAGGGCTAGAAGGACCAGCCCATGATATAATGCTTACCACAAAGAGTGGTGAGTGTGTTTAGAGAAATAACTGCATTGACAACTATCATGACAATGGTAATGAGTGAGAAAAATAGAATGTCTGTCTCAAAGACAGGCAGGGGGTGGGGATGAAAGAAATGGCGAGCATTGGTGGTAGGAAGGTTACCCTGGTGAAGGGAGGGGGTTTCTTTTCTATAACAAACCTAACTACAAACATATTTGTAATCATGGTGCTTAAACAAATGTATTATTTAAAAAATTATATTGTCTAGTATTTAAGACAGTAAAACTGGCATGAACAAAGAATACTAAAATTTCAATGACAGTACAATAAAATCATGTGCAAAAATTAATTCTACAATGAGAGGAAGAGATAAGGGGAAGAGAAGTGGAAAGAGGAAAAAGAAAAAATACAAAAGAGAAAAGACAAAAGGAAGACGAGGAGAAGCAGGATGAAAAGAGGAGAAGAAAATAAAGTGGAGAAAAAGAGGAGAAGAAGAGAGAAAGAAGGGGAGGAGTAGGAGGTGGTAAAGGAAAAAGAGAGGAAAAAGAAGAAACAGAAAAAGGTTTGTGATAAGTATCAGAATATGATTAAAATATTAAGAAACAGACATTTGTATTGTTAAAGATATTTTTATTGAGAGTAGGATATAATATAGCAATTTCAATTTCTGATATTATTTTGTCCTCCCAAGATTCAGGGAGTCCCCAACACCACCAGGTGAGTTGAGTATTTATTCTCTGCATAGCAGAGACCAGACAGTTATGTGTCTTTGGACCCTTCCATTGACCTTGTTGACTACTAATAATAGTAACTTGTGGTTCTGGCTTTGTGAACACAGCTTGGGATACCCACACTTAAAGAAAAAGAGATTTTTTTAATATATTTTTGGTAAGGAACAAAATAATAGAATAAGAAAGAAGTTAAGTGATATAAAACTGTTTTTGACTGAAGAATAAATATAAATAATTTTAATTCATATTTCAACCAGGATAATTATAAACAGATTACCAAAAATGAATAAAACTGAATACAACTGACAAGGTCAAAAGTTTGTTACAAATTGTATTTCCTTTGCTGTAAAAAAGATAATAAAATAAACAAAAAAACTCAGACATTTCCTATTTTTGGTGAAACTATAAAATTTATGTTATCTCTTTGCAAGACAATTTGGTAATTTCTGTCAGAATCACAAATGTTCCTGCAACTTGAAGAACTTTTCCAACCAACAAAATCAGAGCTGTGTGCTGAATTGTTCATAGGGAAATTGATTAAATAAAGAAAATAAGTCAAGAAAACAATATGACCATTTCTTTTTTTGTTTATTTGTATTTTGGACCACATCTGTTTGATGCTCAGGGGTTACTCCTGGCTAAGCGCTCAGAAATTGCCCCTGGCTTGGGTGGAGGGGACCATATGGGACTCTGGGGGATCGAACCGCAGTCCTTCCTTGGCTAGCACTTGCAAGGCAGACACCTTACCTCTAGCACCACCTGACCGGCCCCAATATTACCATTTTTAAAAGAAAAAATCCACAGAAATTGAGCTTCTATTTGACCCGGACACTTCACTTCTTGTAATATACTCCAAGAATTCAAAACCAAAATGAAGAAAATATATTTGCACCTCACTGTTTCCAAAATCTGGAAAGAACCTGAGTGTTCAAGAATAGATGACTAGATAAAGAAATTATGGTACATATACATAATGGAATATTATTCACTCATAAGAAAGGATGAAGTCATGCAATTTGTTGATACGTGGAGGGACCTGGAGAATATCATGCTGAGTGGAATGAGTAAGAGGAAGAGAGACCAACACAAAATGATCTCTTTCATATGTGACATATAAAGAAATATAATACTCAAAGACAATGGAAACAAAGAACATGAAAGCTTGTATTCAATAGAGAACAAACCCCTTGGAACAGTACTGGGTGATAGGTGGTAGCGAGGGGGAAGATGATACATCTATGGTGGAGGAAAGCATTGAACCAGGAGGAGGTGGTGCTAAAAAGTGATGAAATGTTAGTGATATAACTTTATCAACAATAGTACTATAAACCACAGTACAAAAAGTTATATTTTAAAAAGTACATCCATGTTGCTTTAAACTCCATGATTACATCATTTTTCATCACTATATAATGATGTAATGATGAATATCCTTGTACACATCTTCAAGATCCACTCATCTGTGTTTGGACATCTAAATTGATTCCAACACTTAGCTATTAAACTGAGTGCTGCATTGAATAATGGTGTACATGCATCCTTTTCAATTAATGTTTTTTCTGTCCTGGGGATAGATACACAAAAGTGCAATTACTGGATCTTATGATAATTTTATTCTGGGTTTACTGAGGACTCTCCCTACTGTTGCAATATACCCGTGAGCAGTAGATGCTAGATTCCTTTCATCACATCCCCGATAACATAAATTGTTCCCAATAATTTTAATATGTGACATTCTTGGCTGGTGTATGTTAATATCTATTGTATGAGTGAAACTGGAATATACCACGTTAAATGAAGTAAGCCAGAGAAGAATGATAAATACAGAATGATATCACTTACAAATTTTATTTAAAATAACTGCATAGGAGGATACAATAGTTTAAATGAGGGTTGCCAAGAATACTCTTGACCCCAGAGTATAATAAGGAAAAGGAAAGAAATAGAGTGGAGGGAAAGAATGAATGATGTGAAATGATTGAAGGTAGGGATCAAGGGGCACATTGATAGTGTTAATGAAGAAAAGAATTAAATATCCAAACTTCAGAGTCAACAAAACTGACATTAACACCCAAACTTAAAAAGATGCCAAATATGGGGTGGAGTGGTAGCACACTGGTAGGGCATTTGTCTTGCATACAGCTGACCCAGAAAAAGGAAATGGGTTTGTTCCCCAGCATACCATATGGTCCCCCGAGTAGGAGTGATTTCTGAGCACAGAGCCAGGAGTAACCCTTGAGTGCCACCAGGTGTGGCCAAAAACAAAAAGAATAATAACAAAACAACAACAAAAAGATGCCAAATATGATGGCAAGTTTGTTTGGTGTTTATAAGGTGGATTCTGAAAACATTATTGGAGAAAGTTGACAGTAGTCATAAAATTAGCACTAAAACATTTCATGTAGAAAAGAACTGTATATAATGTTGTAAACCACAGTGCTATATATAAAATATTTAATAAAAAGTTTTATAAAACACATTTTTAAAAGGTGACTTAGGCTTAACAATAATACAACAGGCAGGGTGCTTGCCTTACATGCTGCAAACATAGTTCTGTCCCCAGCATCCCACAGGGTCTCCTCAGCATACGAAAAGTAACTCCAACAAACCCTGTGGACCCCAAGAAAAAGAAAAGAAAAAGAAAGGAAAGAATAAAGAAAGAAATAGAGAGAAAGGAAAGAAGGAAGGAAGGAAGGAGGGAGGGAGGGAAGGAAGGAAAGAAGGGAAAGAGGAAGGAAGGAAAGAAGTACAAAAGAGAAAGGAAAGGGGAAGATAGGAAGAGAGGAAGAAAGAAGAAAGAAAGGTCTATTTTCTTAAGATAGATTATATGATCTATGTGAAATAAAAAATTAGTGTGCATATGCTAATTGCTATATAGAAAAAATATAAAGAGACATTTTTAAGTAAACATGCATAGACACACCCCAGTACCACCACCAACATGTAAAATATATATTTTGCCCTTATTTGATATATAAAGAAAAAAAATATCTGCTCTTGTGTGTCAGTGTTTCTGGAAGCAGGCACACAAACTACAATCGGCCACGGCTTCCAGAAAGAGATTAAAAGGGGAGAGACTTGTGAAAGGGAGACTAACTTTTACTCTGCATTCCTTTGTCTTGTTTATATTTCTTTTTTTTTTTTTTTGGTTTTTGGGCCACACCCAGTGACGCTCAGGCTATGCGCTCAGAAGTCGCCCCTGGCCTGGGGGACCATATAGGGCACGGGGGATCGAACCGTGGTCCGTCCAAGGATATCTCAGTAAGGCAGGCACCTTACCTTCAGCGCCACCGCCCGGCCCCTATATTTCTTATTATGTTCAAATATCACTCTTTTAGAGGATCAGCAGAACTCCATACACTAAAAAAAATGTGCTGTAGATACTTTTATCTACAAGTAATGAGCAAAATTAATTTAAAGAATTAGAAAGGCCTTCAGGCTTGAGTAAAGAAAGCAGTGCCCTTTCCAAAGTGAAAATGTGCTAAACATTGATGCTGGGAAGTGAATGAATGAAAGGGAAAAAATGTGTCCATGCAGGTCATTTATTTAAGAGTGCAAGGTATTTCAAATTTCTTTTGTATTCCCTTTGTGCAGTCTGTCCCATTGGGAGATGGATGCCTTGGGTGAACTTAGTTTAATGGCATTCAACATTTTAAATACAGAATTAAGTATTTAATTAAGTATTTAATTAAGGCTTTAAATTAAGTATTTAAACCCTTGCTCTATTTCCAAGATCACCAAGCAAGATTTCAGTTAGAACACTCTCCTTTATAGATTGCTGGAGTGTAAAAAGAAACACTTATGCTTATCTGTGTATTTAGGGCCATGTGATAATTATGTGTCTCTTGTATAGCAATACAGTGACAATCTGTTGTTTTTCTTTAAACTAAAAAAAGCAACAATTTTGGACTTCTGGGGCTGAGAGCTAGTACAGCAGGTAAAGCACTTGCTTTACAGGGCTCTGATATTGGATTAAACCATATTGGTTTTTTTATTTTTATTTATTTATTTATTTATTTATTTTGGGGGTCACACCCAGCAGTGCTCAGGGGTTACTCCTGGCTCCATGCTCAGAAATTGCTCCTGGCAGGCAAATGATGTGAAATGATTGAAGGTAGGGATCAAGGGGCACATTGATAGTGTTAATGAAGAAAAGAATTAAATATCCAAACTTCAGAGTCAACAAAACTGACATTAACACCCAAACTTAAAAAGATGGACCACATGGGACACCGGGATTCGAACCGATGACATTTTGCATGAAAGGCAAACGCCTTACCTCCATGCTATCTCCCGGGCCCCCATATAGATTTTTTTGAGCACCTTCAGGAGTGACTCCTGAGAACAAAACTTGGAGTAAGCTCTGAGCACCAAAACCAAATCAGTGTAAACCAAACCAACTAATGTAGGACTTCTATAAGAGCCATAGGAACTTCTCTAAGAGACATGGGGGGGGCTGGAGAGGTGACACAAGCAGTAGGGCACTAACCTAGAACTGACCGCCATTGAATCCCACATAGTCCCCCAAGCCAGGAGGCAATTTCTGAGCACATAGCCAGAAGTAGCCCCTAAGCATCACTGGGTATGACCCCAAAACAGACAACTAAACAAAAAAGTAAAGGGGAGAACACTTTTATTGCCTATAATATATTATAGGCAATATTATATATTATAATATATATAATTATATATAATATAATATTATATTATAATATTATAATATATTATATATTATAATATATTATAGGCAATAAAAGTGAAGGCATAAAAATAAATATTCAAGGGGGCCGGGCGGTGGCGCTGGAGATAAGGTGCCTGCGCTAACCTAGGACGGACCGCGGTTCGATCCCCCGGTTCCCCATATGGTCCCCCGTGCCTGCCAGGAGTGACTTCTGAGCGAATAGCCAGGAGTAACCCCTGAGCATCACCGGGTGTGGCCCAAAAACCAAAAAAGATAAATAAATAAATAAATAAATATTCAATCTTAGTGTTTGAAGATTTTAAAGATGATAAAAAGAAATCAGATCAGTTTTCCATCAAGTTCCAAGTTTTTAGCAGAATGAAACATGATTGCGAGGTGAGAAAGAGAAGGGGGCTTTAGGAGGGTGAGAAAATGAAAGAAAAAAAGAAAGAAGAAAGGGAGGAAGAGAAACAAGAAAGAAAGAAAATGGGCAGAAGAGATAAAAAGAAATGGGACAAATTTAAGAAATTGGGAAATATAGAAAGTTAATTAGTAAGATTTGAAGACTGAATGAAGGTAAAAGAAGGCAGGAATCAACATTTCTGGTGTTTATTCCTATGTGACTAGTGATTAACACCAGAAATGTTCTTGGAACAATAAGAATTCAAGTTATTTGGAAATGTCAAGTATGACAAACTATAACAAATTTAATAGGAAAGTTAAGTAGGCAGTTAGGCTCATGGTCCCTAAGGTCATCACCGAGAGTTGATTAAGACATAGAGTGGGATAAAGGAGTCTATAGATACTATGTATGAGGGTAACATGATCTTAAGAAAATCCTGGAAAGGAAACAATCCTAAGACGGAAGCCCAAGGGACATCAACACGAGGAACAGAGTATAGGAAAGAGAACCCAGTAATAAAATAAGAAAAAAAACAGTCAGAGAAGTAGGGAGAAATGAAGGAAAACGCAGTGACTAGAAGCCAAAGGGAAACAATGCTTCAATATTTTTTGTAAGCAAATATTTTAAAAATTATAGAGTATGTGTCTTGGATTTAGTTTTATGACTGTCAATGGGGACAGAGGAAGAACATGATTTTAATAAATCAGTGTGTAAAGACTGAACCAGAAGTTAAGAAATTATACCAGGCCAGAGAGTCAGTTAACCTCTCTAAACTGGTGTAATTTCTTACCAAAGAAGAAATTGGTAAGGTTGCTTTGACTCTTAGTATCACTTGGTTCTTCGGCATCACCAGGTATGATATTGGACACATTGAAGTAGTCCAGAAAATCCTCAGAATCACAGGACTGACCAACACTAAATTAGTTGGGCTCCTGCTACGAAACACCAACCTAACTGAGAAAGAGTAAAGAGTACTCCTTTGGAAATAACT
>PVKC010000255.1:0-10247 GCA_004027635.1 Crocidura indochinensis | reverse complement strand
AAAGCACATAGCCAGGAGTAACCCCTGAGCGTCACCGGGTGTGGCCAAAATAAAAAAAAAAAAGAAGAATAGGGAAATGGCCAATAGCTAAAAATGGAAAAAAAATATAGGTAATTTTGGAAAACTTCTAAAACACAAATTGGAAAGTGCTAACCCTTCTTAGAGTCTCATAAAATAAAGGTGTGAAAGGAAAAGTCAGCCATAGAAAAATTGTAATAGGATGAGATGTCATAATAAAATGTTTAGCTTCCAACAACTGTTCTCCAGTCTGCCTATAAGATTTAAGTCAAAGTTTAATCTCAGACATTTTACTAAAATGGAATATGAATGGATAAGATCATGAATAATTAATATCAGAGATTTAAAAATACTCAGTTAGATAGCACTATCTTAGGAAGTAGGGTTTGGGAACTGTTATCTAGGCTACATATGTACTATCTCCCATAACCACTATGAATAGTTAAAACCTTTTATCCTTTGGAAAGGACAGTCTCCAGAAGCTGCAATAATCACAATGAAAATGTGCATAAAGTGCACTGAGTGTTATTATCACATTGATTAAAAAGTCAGGCTTTACTTCTGACTCCCACTAGACATAAGCTGAGTTGGGACCCTTGTTGCTGCATAAGTAACTTATTTCTTTGTCACATTCCAGAATTCCCAATAAATACCAGTTGAACCAAGCTAATGTTTGCAAGAAGTCTAAATTAATTGATGAACTAATTGCTCACAAGACAACAAGGAAACATAGTAAACTATTGCAGTCAGGATTCATGGAAAATTTGATAGAATTAAAATGAGAATTGACTTCAGTACAAAATCTCCTTTGGCTATCACTGAAGAGGCAATAGCTAAGAGGAAATCAATTCGGATCATCACAGAAGTGGACTAGAGTAAATAGAAAGGGACAAAAGTCACACTGTAGTGGGTAATCTTATCAAATATTTCTGGGAACATTGATGAAAATTGATCATGATTTTTTTTTGTTCTCTGAGCTATGTGCCAGGAGCTATACCCAAGTAAGGTCAGATGTAAATCCTAAGCACAGTTGGGATGACCCAAAAACCTAATAAACAAATAAATCAATTACTAAGAATTCTGGTGCAAGCCCTGAGTCAGCCTGGAGGAGAAATTCCAAAACAGTCAATTAAATAATTTCTCCCGTGTCTATATAGATCATGGAGACTCTCAGAGATTAGCATTATTAAAGAGTCCAACAGTCATATTAGAAA
Organism: Crocidura indochinensis; assembly: GCA_004027635.1. Lineage (NCBI taxonomy): Eukaryota > Metazoa > Chordata > Mammalia > Eulipotyphla > Soricidae > Crocidura > Crocidura indochinensis. Next base: position 9,015 of record PVKC010000255.1, on the reverse strand, counting down.
AGTCAAGCTCCCTAGGATTCTAGGTTATGATACGTGGGAATATGGAATAAAACCCATTTTCTACTCTTCCTCCCAGAGCCCCATTCAGTTACATGCTATTCCTACACGTTACTATCTTCTGACTCTGTCGTCTCTCAACCAAGTTCAAGAAAAAAAATTTCAGCAAAAGATTTCTAAACTATGCAATCTGTGTAAGTTCTTTGTTGTCGAACACCTGCCTGAGCATAGAGATGTGTGTGTGTGTGTGTGTGTGTGTGTCTGTCGGTGTTTGTGTGTGTGCAGCTGTGGGAAAACTATGAGAAGCATCAAAGAAAAAGAGATCTGAAGGGTCACAAAAAGAAAAGACTAAATCCAGAAGTGTAAGAGGAATATGTCTATGATACATATGCATACATATATGTATATAAGTCTATAAGAGGTACAAATATCTTCAAAATTCTTCAATTCTGGTTGGCAGTATCAAAAACTAGGATATTAACAGACAGAAAAGGGGCTATGCTTTTATTTGACTTAATACATTGTAAAGATGAATGGTTGGTCGTTTTATCATAACTTTACAGAAAAAGGAAAGGTAATCATTTCAAGATCTTTGCCATCCTCTCACTAGCCCTGCACACACATTTTAGGGGTGAATAAGAAGTGAAGAGTTATTCCCACAGAGAGTAATAGTCATTGACCTTAAGCACTAGCACCTTGGTCATATTACAGAATGGAAGAGGGGCAAATGAAGACAATTTGTGGCAAAATTAGAGACCCAAGAATCTAACATTTTATACAACACTGAGCGGACAGATGAAGGGTTTGTAAGGGTTTATCAATGTAGATCTTAAAAATTAGTAAAAAACCAAGATGTGACTTAAAGAAGTTAATCAACCACTAACCCAACATAGCTAAAGCAGGAAAGCCAAGAACCCTTTTGTGAACACAAGAACTGAAACCCAGTAAGACTAACAGGCATTAGTGCCCACCTCAAAAAATGGGCTCCATTCAGGAAGAAGTACCAGAAAAATAAAAGACTATGGTAAGAACATGAATATTGACTGTCAGAAGTTCAAAGTTCTTCCCTTAATAATGCCCTAGCAAGATTTTTATGTACATGGAGAACTCCACATGAGGACAGATTAAGAGAAAACCTATAAAACCAACGTGTAAAGGCAAGAAATATTTATTCTTCATCTTGGAGATTCATTAGCATCTAAACCTGAAATTCTCTGCTTCATTCAGCTCTCTTCTATTTTGATAAGCCATGTTCTCTCTATCTCTTTCTCTCTGCCTTTCTTTCATAATATCTAAGTATAACTTTATTTCACTATTCATCTCTCTGAAATTCTTTACTACAAGTGAAGGCAACAAACCTGTAAAGAACTTGAGTTTAAATGAGTTCTGAGTTTCCTTTCCTTCAAAGGAATAATTCTGCCTTCATTTTGAGTTCCCCGCTTCCAGAGAAACTGGGAGGTAAAAAATCATTTCCCATGCCAGACAGAGGACTCAGGTGTAGTTTGACAACTGTCATGTGGGGCTGGTGAACCATAAAATATGTACTGTGCAGATATTTGCAGCAGACATTTTTCAGTCTCTCCCAAGCTCTTCTTCAGGTGACCAAGATAAGTACAAAGGAAAGTGATGGAATCCCATGCCAATACTACTCCTTCTTTCTACTTCACAAATCACCCCCACCTACACTATATTTCAAAAACTAAAAAAAATGATCCAATATCTTAGTTTAAATTCAGCTAAATAATTGTTAAAATTGCTAATTTTTATATTATATATACTGTTTATGATGAGAGATGATAAAAATAAACACAAATGACCCATATTGGCAAATGGAGTCAAAGGCTAAATCTCATAGACAACTTCCCATCAGGTCCCTACTGAAATTCAGAACAACATATAAAGTCTGGAATGTTTAAGAAAATAAAATCTCAGAGGCCAGGGAGATAGGTATAGTGGAGAGTTCACTATTACTATTACTATAACTATCACTATAACCTCATTTAATTCCCCATTAAAGAACATCAGCGGCATCACTGAGTGCAGATCCAGGAGTAAGCCCCAAACACCAGGAAGTGTGGTCCAAAAACAGGAGAAAAAAAAAGAAAGTAAATTTATGATCAGTCTGAACAAACCACATAGTGGTATTTATACATGTATTTATATATTCATATACACATGGCACTGGCAAAGACATAGATAGACTCTATATAAATTTATTCCTGTCCAGAGAATAATTGGAAAATAAAACTACAGTAAAGAGTGAGGTACTAAATAACCATGAATCTTATTTGCAGTAAAGTGAGAATTTCAGTAAGGTGTGATTCTTACATTTTTATTCTGTGTGACAATATACCAGATTCCCCTGGGCATACAAATCACTTCTGTCTTAATAGTATAAATGATTGCAAAGGAGTAGAGGTTGGAAGGAAAAAAAAACATGCACTGAATCCCAGTGAATTTCCTTCATACCACTATTCCCTTTAATATATGTATTTATGATATTTAGTTTATTTGGAATTATACTCTGTGATGTTTGGGCAATTACGACTTGGTACTCAGAGTTGGCCCAGTAGAGATAATAAAAGGTAAAAGAGCATTAAACTGGGAATCTGATATGCAGATCATACACTGTAGCCCTTTCAACTATTTCCCTAGCTGCTTCTTAACCTGTGAATATTTATTGAAACCAGTAAATCTCTTTTAAAAAGTTGTAGGTTTTGGAGATCAGATCTGAAATAGTGGGTAGAACAGATAGAACCCTTAGAGACCCTGGATGTGGGTTAATCCAGAATAAATCTTTCCTTGACTGAGGATCCTGAGCAAGTCAATCAACTTGACATTTCTTCTGGGTTTGAATTGCTAAATAAGACTTTAAGGGGCTGTAAGAGATCGCACAGCGGTAGGGCATTTGCCTTACATGCAGCCGACCCAGGACAGATGGTGGTTTCAATGCCGGCATCCCATATGGTCCCCTGAGCCTGCCAGGCATGATTTCTGAGCACAGAGCCAGGGGTAACCCTTGAGCACCAAAAAAAAAAAAAAAAGAAGTAAGACTTTATAATCTACTTCTGATATATTCAGTTCAATATATTAAAATTCTGAAACAATGTACATTGATCAGAGTTGCCTACAAGAGCACATCTTTGGTTTCATGTTAGGGTCTTTATCCTGAAACTGGAAGGTGTGTTATGGGTACATTATTTAGTTTGAGAACCTTGCTCTGAAGTAACCAATTTTTTAAAGCCTCTAAGGCTCTAAAAATCACAACATTCAGAGACCCTCTTCTAACTCTCTTAGCCCAAGGTTTATGCAGAGGGAGAAAGAATAAAGCAGTGGTTCCCAGATTTGTCCTACCACACCCCTTTTCAATTGGGGAAATTAATTTAATGGACCATGCTCAGGATGTGTTCAGGGCTTAATCCCAACTTGTGTTCAATGATCAGTCCAAGGGACTCAGAGAATGCTGGGGATTAGATACAGCTGTGTGCAAAACATGTGACCTACCTACTGTACTATCTCTCTAGACACCCACTACCACCTTTTCCGAACAACTGAAATCACCCAGAAAATTTAAACTAAATAGGAAGCATCACCTAATCACATCTGAACTACTTCTGACCCCTTGATGTCCCACTTTAGGCAACACTATAAAGCATTTTTTTTGTTTCCTTCTTCTGGGGTCCAATTCAATAAGCTTGTGACTTTGGAATCAATAGTTTGGAACTAAATTGTCAATAGCCTTGAGACTGGAAAATAATATTTAAAAATCATGTGTTTGAGGGATTTAAAATGGACACAGAAATCATTCACTAAGATGCTAGAACACCAAATTTCCTCAGGTTTCACAATTGCCAAGCAATCCACATATTCTAGCAGCTTCATAGATCTATATTATATCAATACAAGTTTTATGCAGCTTCAGAGCCATGTTAAACTTGTCTGAGTTTTACATTCAAGTTCCTGGATCTATTTCTGAAAAACTTGGGCCCAGAGACATCAATAATCAGGATTATGGTTTCTACTTAAAAAAGACACCATAAAATTGGGACTTTCTGTTGCCTTATTTTTATTCTCTGGTAAGTAGTTTCAGAAGCGTTCATTCTTTTATATTCATGATCAATATTAATGACATCTCAGTATTGTGGTCAACCCAGGGAGCAAAGTAAGTGGTAGAAGTCTCCTGCTTTTGTTGTAATCTTTGTCTTTATTAATGGAGATGAATGAGCAATTAAATATAAAGCTAAATTTATCAGGCCACTGTGGGAGCTGAGTTCTGTCACTAGGGATGAGAAATCAGTAGAGATGTGTGGTTGTGACCAACCAAAAGATTATGAAAATGATCCATAGGCCAGAGAGATAGTATATGGGTTTTAACATATGCATTAGTATATGTCTTGCATGTGGTTGACTGGTTCTATCACTGGCACCACATAAACACTCCAGAGTAGACCCTGAGCATTATTGGATATGGCCTAAACTCTACCCCCCAAACACAAGAAACTGGTCCATTGACTATTTACAATCTAAGCTTCCATAATTTTCTCTCCCTCTTTCTCACACATATCAAACAAGCAAAATTGTCATCCTGACTAAATAAAATTTTCTCCAAATTACCAAAATAAATGATAAAGCATCTAGAGAAAAAAATGTTCTCATTTTCTGCCACCTCCTACTTAGTAAATTTTGAACATGCATTTAACCCTCTGAAGAAGTAGTAAAGTTAGGCTGAAGGAAAACATTAGTATGTGGTATCCATTAATGATATGATAATGTTTCTTTTCCTAGTTGGCAAAATGAGCAAAGAGTTAAGACTAGAGGAACTTGCTTGATACAAAAGGCCAAAAAAGAAAAGAAATAAAACAAATGAAAAAAAAGGGAGTTTCCCTGCCCAGTTAAAAAAAACTCTAGATTTTATACTCCTATGACCTAGATATAATCAAAGAGATCAAATAGAACATTCCTGGGAAGAAAAAGAACTTAAGTCTCAGTGCTAGGCCAAGAGGCTTATGGGATAGAAACAGTATAAGATTTTAAACAGAACTAAACTTGGAACTGGGGAATTATGTCCACATTATCTCAAATTCCCATTACTTGCCTGCAATAATATATAGCTCAGGTTCTTTTAAAAACAAAAATACTAGTGCTTTGAACTCCAGAAAGCCATTTTCATATATACTAATGGGAAGTAATATAATGGGGAGGTGGAATAAAAAAACTTGACTGTAAAAGGCATAGAACTTCTAAATTGTTCTGCTTAATGTAATAGAAACCTCCATAATGGAGACATTGCAGGTACTTCAGACACTCATACTGGGTTGAATTCTTTCACAAAGAATACAGTACATTGTCAAGTCTAGCTTATAGGTTGTATTAAATAATCAATATTATAAATTAGTCATATTAACAAGTCTATTAGCAAGTCTAGTGTGCCTTTGTAACCACATTTATTATTTAATCTGTAATTGTTTGTTTTTGTTTTTATGCCAAATCCGGCAATTCTCTGAGTGTATTCATGGTGCATTACTCCACTGGAAGTGGCTCACAATGATAACTCAGAAAACCTTACAGTTCTGGAGTATGAGTCTGGGCCTCCTACACACAAGTATGCATGTCAGCTCTTTGAGTAGTCTCCCTAGATTGGCTCTGGTTCTTAATGTACAGTCTGGATTTCTAGAAGTTCCACAGGATGAGAGACTAAAAAGAAATAATAGAGTAATAAAAAGAGATAACATCCACTGAAACCTTATCAGAGATATGAGAGAGTGGGAAGAGGAGCATTAGTACAATTAATTGCAGTGGAAAGCTTACTAACCTGAGAGGGAAATAATTCAGTGTATTAATGCATAACATTAGAATTACATAGTAAAGTCAACAAGAAATTGTACACAGAAGTTCTTAGAGCTAAAAAAATTCTGTTTTTGTTGTATTAGGAAGAAAAATATTAGGCTTGCCTATAGAAATTACTCCCCAAATTAGATATTACTACCAATAATATTTTATTTTTTAAATGTCATCATTGAATTTCAAAAAATAAATTGTGGACAATACAAAATTCATGCCTTTTCCCTTCAAAATTATATATGTTATATATAAGTTATATATTATATATAATTATATTTATACCTTCCGCCCTCAAAAATATATATTTAATACTACAAAATGTGTTATAATTAGTTTGTATGGTAAAATTTAATCTTGCACTTTTTGAACACTATACAAAAATGCATGACCTATTTTTCACCAGTTCTTTTACCACTTGGGTAAGACAGAAAGTGTCCTTTGCAGTGAATTTTGGCACTTGATACAACTGAGACTTAAGTGGCCAGTTACATAATTCCCAGTAATAGGCTTTACTCTGAAATTCCAATTCTCTGTGACAACAATATTGTCTAAAAACTTCAGTACTTATACTTTAGTAATCCTCTCCTACTTCCATGTAACACTAGAATTTATCAATAGATGATGCTGGCCAAGTTCAATGATTATCTATGAGAAAGAGAGATACAGACCTTTATAAAGATCATGCTAATAGGTAAAGAATATAAAACAAATGCTGTTGTAAGGTAACAACAGGTCCAATTATTTGAAAAGAAAATAACAGTTTGACTGAATATACATAGTTTGACTGAATATATATAGATACAAAAAATTAAATCCTTTTTCTTAATTTACACATATGTATTTCAAATGTTTTTAATCAACTTTGTTTGAGCCCTATGAGGTATAGTGGTTATATTTTCTCATAATAAATAACAATTAAAATGCACTATTTTAATGAAACTAAAAATTGATTCTATAAGTTATATCATAGCTTACTTACAATACCATTTAAATAATTTGGTTTTGACTAAGTATCACTAAAGTAGAACTTTAAAATAGATTATTTTCAGGATACTACTGAGTCTAACACCAAAGTTAGGGTATTTTGGTTCTAACTGTAGCAGGTATCCTGTTGCCAAACATTTAAAAACTATTGAGCAAATAATTTTATAAAGGAAAGAGAAAAATGGCATCATATAAGCATAAAAATAAAACAAGTTCACTGACCAATGTCATTTTGATACCAAAGTACTTCAAAATAATTAAATAAAATGTGTTCCCTCAAGTTTGTGTGCATGTTTTACAGATAAAAACAAAGAGGTTAAGCAAAATTAAGGGACAGCTCATAGAAACTTTTTTTACTCTCAGTTGACAAATACGTGGTGAAAAACCTAATTCCCCATTTCTCTCAGTTCTCTCAATCTCAATAACTTTTCAAATCAAATGGGAAATAAAAACAAGAGAGAGAATAAATGGACAAAAACTTTGGTAAAGATTCTCTAAATCAATTTTTTTAAGTCTGAAAAACCAACTAAAAATTTGAAAATACAAACATGTCATCAGAAAATAAATGGCAACTATTAAAACTGACTAGCCTTATTTCATTGATTTTTGCATCTATATCTATCATACAATTTATAGATGTTTAGATAATTTAAAAAAAAAGCAATATTTCACTGTGCAAAGGCAATTCCTAATGTCTCAAAAACAATCTGAATACAAGCAGCATTTCCAATAGGCCTCCTTCATTTGACTACTGACACCTCAGCTTATGAGAGAGATACATATCCTGAGAAAAGACCGCATTTGGCCCAGCTAGATCGGCACAGACCAGAGTCTCTACATTCGGGTCCCTACCCAGCCTTCATCTTGGGCCCTGACTGCTACCATCCTTGCCAAAAAGAGTGAGATGGAAGCATCGTGTCAGGACCCAGCCAGATAGTTGCCATTCCAGGTGTTTCACACTCTTGCTAGGCCTCATAGTCCCCTGTTCTGCAGTCATTTCCTTTTTCACAGGAACATCACCGGCAGAACAAACAACAGATAAAGAAATGTCTCTTACTTACATTAAAAAAACAGGTCACCTCAGCTTAGTATTACAGAAATGGGGTAGCGCCCACGCCCCCTCTCCTTGATGGAAGGATAGGAGGAAGCATGCGCATTCACCAACCTGAAGGCCACATCCCAAGCCTGAGGTCTCTGTCTATCTTAGTATCAAACCCATAGGAGAAACTTTACATTACAATCATGTCAAAAGATGAATAAAAGCCATATGATAATAAAATGTGTGGATTAGCAAAAATCCTTTTGAAAATATAAAGCAGCATTTCTGATAAAGGGGCCTGGAAATGCTGGACTCGGTATATTTCTGCTCGGAAGTGTATTTCTCATAAGGCTTCAGAAGAGCACTGAGGCTCACGATTCATCCTTTTAATCAGGCCAGCTAGGACAAGTTGAACCTTTCCAAGATTTAGCAGTCCCATGCTTCCTGCAGTGTTCACCATATCTACACGTTGCTTTATCACCCACCCTAGCTAGTTTCAGGAAATTATTTAACAAGAGTGTAAGATTTATATTCCAAATGGTCTCAAAATTATATCTCTGGGAAGTCAAGTCCAAATTAAATCACACCAGGCTTTTAGACTTCATAGATCACATTTTCTCTTTTGAGCCAGCTCATTTCAACACTCAGAACTTCTCTCACAGAGCATTTTCAAGCCATCTCTGGTAGATTGCCATCTCTTAAACAAACTCTGATATGCAAAATGAAAAATGAAATTTGGTAAGGCCCAACCCTTAGAGAAAGATGTTAAGGGCGAGATTCTAGCCTTCTTCAATAGATAACAGAATGCAAATTATTTTAACGTCCTTTCTAGAAAAAGCAAAAATCTTTCTATGCTCCTAACATAGCACCTTATGAAACATAATCGTTAAAATTAAATATATCTGCATAGAAAATCTTAAAGCACACCCACAGGTCTCTAAAATGCAATCTCTGCATTGGAATCTCTGCTCGCAATGAACATATCCGTGTATATAAGTACACATACAATCCTGACATATATAAAGTGTCACACCTCTCTGCTTACTAACACCAAAGCCCGTGAGAGACAAGTCCAGCACCTCTCAACTGTCTTCTCTTCAGACTTGAGACTACATTTGTGTCACCACCTGGCAAGCACAAGATGGGGGGGGGGG
>PVKC010000254.1:22944-77570 GCA_004027635.1 Crocidura indochinensis | reverse complement strand
GGTGGACTCTATGGGATGCCCAGGATCAAACCTCAGTCAGCTACATTCAAGACAAATACCCTATCTATTGTGCTATTGCTCCAGTCTCAATATGATCTTTAAAAATTCTCAATCTGAAGTACAGAAGATAGGACCTCCCACTATGTGACAAGGAAGAATTGGAACTTAAAATTGAATGCACATTTGTCGTATCCTCCCCCAAACAAGAAGAAATACAAACATGTACACATGGAGCCAGTACAATTTTAGAAGACCTACAAGAATTGCAGGAAGAATTGCTAGTACTGAGAAATAAAAGGGAGTCCCTGGATGTGGTGGATAAGAAGACTTGAGACTGAGACTATCAAGATGGCATTTCTACTCAAGCTGATCTATAGTGACAGCTTTCTCAGTCAAAATCTCAGCAAGTTATTTTGTAGATATTGACAAACTGATTTGAAAGTTTGTGTGGCAAACTGTAAGATCTAGAATAGTGAAGCAAGTATTGAAGGAGAAGAAAGTCAGAGAAGGGACACCACCCAACTTCAAGGCATCATTCTATAAAGGCCCAGAAATCAAGGCAGTGTGGTATCAGAGAGAGAATAGATAAATAGATCAATGGAACCAAATAGGGAGACCAGAAATAGACCTGTATAAATAGTCAACTCATCCTGACAAGAGTAGAAGCAACACAGTGGAACAAAAATGATTTTTCACTATTGGTACTGAAGCAATTGAATGTACACAGGCCAAAAATAAATGAATTAAATAAAACCAAAATATGGACTACAAAAATTAACTCAATGTGAATTATGGGCCTAGATATTTTAAATTTATTTTTTAAAATTTCTAAAAGTAAGATGGGAGAAAACCTAAGTAATCTTGTCTTTAACAATAATCTTTTAGAGATAAAGTCAGAAGCATGATCCAGTAATTAAATAATTAATGAATTGGATTTCAAGAAAACTCAGATTAGGACTAGGGGGAGAATTTAGGAGGGGTTTGAATTCATATTCCCTTGAACTCAAGGTCAGAGTTCAGTTTCTAGCACATGTTCCCACCCTCCTCTAACTAGCTTCAGCAGATATGGCACTGATGAACCTAACAAGGTATCTTTGGATCTTGTCATTGACTACCCATATCACTGAGAGCATGCCCTGTCTCCAGGGAATTGCCTACTGGTCCTCCACATATGATAGCACTAAATAATAAAACTTATAGAGAAATAAATAAATAAGTTATTTGTAAGTTCACTTGGTCCCAGGCAGTCAAAAGGAAACCTCCAAGTGATAAGTGTTTGAAAGCAGGTAAGCAGAATTTCACGTTTGCATATTAGTCATGGTGATGTGACTAGGCATTGTTAATATAGTAGAGATGCATTTGCCAAGTATGAGCCAATCCCAATTCCATCCCTGGCACCACATATTGTCCCCATAGCTCACCAGGAGTGATCCCTGAGTGAAGAGCCTTGAGCCCAGCTGGTATGCTTCTGACTAAAGGTATCATGTTGAGTAAAAAGATAAAGGCTTTTATTTACCTTATTTGAGATCCATTATGGGGAATCACTACAGACAAGACTGTGATAACCATGGGGCAATGACCCTCACCACGTATTCCATTTTGCAGACAATCCTGGCCCCTTTCTTTCATAGAACGCATTCACCTTAGTCCAGAGTACCCTGAAACACAGTGTCCCAGGGCTGAGAGGTGCAGAAGATGGGGGAGAGTCTCTTCAGTCTCTGCTGAGAGAGAGGCTGACATTTCCAAAGACAGAAGGTGGGGTGGGAGGTGAGGAGGTCACCCCGTGGAGAAATAGCAGCAGAATTGAACCTCTGATTTCAGCTCAGATATGATCCTCAGAGCCCAGAGAGCTGTGTCTGCGATAGCTGGAGTAGCAGCAGCATCCGGGATTGATGGGCTAGACATCGGGGAGAGCGTGGACTTAAAAGCAGCCCCTCCAGCCAGTCTGCCCTGCATCTTGGTCAAAGTCTGTCTTGATCGGTGCTGCTCAGACAGGAGTTAAAAGAGGCCCCAGGCGAGAGCAGAGAAGTTCCAATTTGGAAGCCAAAGGCTGCCTGGGTGCTGACTCAGCACTCCTGTTCCTTGCCCACGCCAACTTTGATCCCCATTTTGATGTCTTTTAGTACCTTTTTTTTTCGTTATCTGTAAATTTCTTGGAATGCTATGTATGTACATATATGTATATGAATACATGTATATGTGAGATTCTGCTATGAGGGTCCCTGCTATGAGATTTCCCAATTTGGCTGCATGTGGAACCTGGAAGCCAGGCTGGTGTCATTAATTGCTGCTTAAATTGGGCAATAAATTTCCCAAGCTTGGGCATTTGAGGAGGGTAAAATTGTTCTAGAGAGTCTTTCTGGGAATGATGGGGTATAGAGGATCATGAGACCCCAGGGAGCTGCTTTGGACATTTGCACAATCCTCTAGATCCAGTTCTGAGTTTTTGTCTCCCAGCCTCAGTTTCTCCATATCTAAAATGAGGGTGATCATAGCATCTTCTGCAGAAAAATACTCGATATAGTTCTTAGCTCCAGTCCAAACTCATAATTTGACTTTGACAAGAGAGAGCTGCTAATTTCATACTCAGGAACATTGTCCTTTGCAGTCTCCACTTCTGCCTTTTTCTGAGTCAGGAAGGTGGAGCTTGGGAGAAGCTGACTATGTGCTCAGGGATCAGTCCTGGTGGTGCTGCAGGGACCATGCAGTGCTGTGGATTGAATCTGGGCTGACCACGTGCAAGGTAAACTTCTTAGCTCCTGTCCTGTCTCTCATTCCTCCACTTCTGCTTGGAATTTCCATGATGCATCTGAAGTCTCCTTTCAAACCAGTGCCATATGGCTTCTGCTGGGTGAAGGTAGAAAGGTACCTTGATCATTTGATCAAGGTCTTTATTATAGGTTTAAGTGAAACTATTAAGGTAACTCAGTGCATGTTAGCAGAAAGTCTGTGATGATGTTTCAGTGGACAGAAACATCTTTGTGAGATAATGGTAGCTCTTTTACTAACACTCCAACTCATGCTTTGCCCTGGGGTGGGCCTTGAAACATCATGATCTCTGCAATCCTTGAAGCTGGCTAAAATGTCAGCTCTCTGTGATTTATAGAAAAACTATTGCTCCCAACAAGTTAAATGAGCAACTCCATCATATCATCAGAATGGAATGAAAGCCTGACCTCTAGAAAATTCACAGTCAGGATTGGCAGGACCAGGTGATTTCCCCGGTGGTTTCAGTTGATATACATGAACACAGGTCATGGACAACACTTCTGTCCATTCTTCATATCCCTTGCCTGCATCTCCATGACGCAGTGGCTCAGTTGGAACATTGGACTACATGCCACCAAAGGCACTGGATATTCACAGCAAACAGAGGTGTTTGTTGGAAAAGATATTCCCTGCCAGGAAAGAAGTCTCAGTATCCAACCCACACTTCTTGTTCCAGGTCATTTCTCATACATTTTTCCCATCATGGAGCATGCAGGATGTACTCTATGTGCAGAAATATACATTGTTTCTGCAAACATTGCTCAATGTTATCTTGATCGTCATATTATTTGATGCTGAACCAAACCCCAGAATCTGCTGGGTGAAAAAGGTCAGAACAAGGGGTAATGGTCCTTGGGAACATATGTCCAGAAGAATGAGTAGCATGGAGGTTTGACTGTGATGATGATAAATGATAGTTAGTCTCTCTCAACACATGCCTTGTTGCTTCCATGGGTGCCAGGCAAAGGCCTAGGCGTAACTTCATATAGGACTTTGGAGACTTTTCCAGACAAGTGTCACGGAGTGTAGTCAATGCTGTGGTCCCAGCAAGTTCATCCATGAACCCAGAAGAGCCCATGTGAGCTGCCATCACCTCATGTCATGGGAGCTGGGAGATAGTCTCAAGCCAGGATGGAAGCTCTGTTATACGACAGTGATCACAGACAGACAGATCCACTGTTTAAACCCAGACTCAGGTTCCTTTCTCATCTTTGCCATTGTGAATAGTGTCCACAATGGATATATAGGAGTTTTTGTCTTTTGTGAGTTTTGGGGTAAATTCCAAGGAGCAGAATTGCTCGGTCCTATGGAAGCAGAATTCTTAATTTTTTTGAGAAGTCTCTCCACTGCTTTCCAGAGAGATCAAAACCAGAGGAAATTCCCACCAACAATGAATGAAGATCCCCCCCCCAACCCCTGGTAATCCAGTACTGAGACAGCATGAAAAAGACCATTGTTTGTTCTCTGTGATGGGTGACAGTATTTCTGGTGAGGTGATATTTTATTGTTCTGGTGATAAATGATGAAGAACACTAATACATGTGCCTCTTGGCCATGTGTATATGTCTTCTTTGAAGAGAGGTCTATTCTCCAAGATCCCAAGAACTGATGAGTGGATAAAGAAGTTGGTGATGCACACACATGCATGTGCACAAATAAAGAGGAATACTACTCAGCTGTAAGAAAAAATAATTCCTGTGATTCACTGACATGTAGTTGGAATGTGGGGGATCATTGTCAGGTCTGCTAGAAGAGAGACAGATGCAGAGTGATTGCTCTGATATGTGGAAGACAACAACACAATAACTGGGAATTGAATAAAAATAAAGTGACACGCACGGTACCACTACATTAATAATAATGCAAACTACAGTGTATAAAAAGAAAAGAGAGAGAGAAAAGAAAGAAGGGAAGGATGAAAGGAAAGGAGGGAGGGAAAAGAAGGATAGAGGGAGGGAAGGAATAGGAGAAAGGGAGAGAGGGATGAGGGAAAGGAGAGAGGGAGTAAGGGAAAGAAGGAAGAAGAAAGGAAGGAAAAGGAAGGAAGGAAAAGGAAGGAAGGAAGAAAGGAAAGAAGGAAAAAGGAAGGGAGGGAAGAAAAAGGGAAGGAAGGGAGAGAGAGAAGAAGGAAGGGAAGGAGGGAGGCAGGGAGGGAGAAAGGCAGAAGGAAAAAGCAAAATGTCTATCCCAGAGGCAGGTAGATGGAATGTGGGAGAGGAAACTGGGGCATTGATTGGTGAGGGGAAATTTTTATTGATGAAGGAGGGTACATATTTTAAGATTGAAACTCAATCCTGAACAACTTTCTATTTATGATGTTTAAAATAAAAAGGGAGGACCATAATAAGGGAGTAACAAATGGCCAAAGATAACAGCGCCTGTTAGCCTATAGAACTAAATTTGTAGGGAGTAGGGTGGAAGGTGAAGGTGAGCTGGTGCTATTGGTGGAGAGACCCTGACACTCTGCTGGTGAGAAGCTGTGTCTGAGCATTATGTGCCTGAAGCTCAATTGTTAACAGTAGTTCATAAATAAAAATTAGAAGACAAAAGGGAGAAAAATCCAGGCTTAAGCTAAATGGTTGGGGTATGCAGACCTTTGATGACAGAGGGAAATAGAGCCTTATCAGCAACTCCTGCATTCGTTGATGTGGGCCCATCACCCCCCAAAGTTAAAAGTTACTGATGGAGTTCAGAAGGAGGGTGAATTCAGCCAGCCTGTCTAGTGTATGCTTCTCCTCCAGAGCGCTCTAGAATTATCTCATTGTGGCCCATCTGCATTTCTAGAGGAGTCTCAGTTTTAGGAAAAGGGGCAGCCCCCAAGCACACTCATCTGCAACTTATCATTCTAGTTGCCTGTGAAAGATGACGACATATACACAGCATCCCTGTTTGCCAGACTCTATGTCCCAGCAGCACTCAGTAAACTCACCTGGTGGTGTAACGAGTCCCATCTCCAGAGCTTCCTTTGCAGCCGACCCTAAAAGTGAGACTTCATCCAATAGTGACCCCATGACCCTTCCCACTCTTCCCCAGTTCCTGGGAACTTGCAATTTGTTTAGAATGATTCAACTGTTTCGCTGTTCCCTGAAGGAAGCGGTGGATGGACCAATGCAGGAGACAGTTCGGAAGTTCTGTGCAGAGGAACAGGAGGCAGATGGTTGATTCTGGCCACAAGTCTCATTCAATGGGGCTTTTTTGAAAGTCAGATCACACACCCCTCACCCACCCCCACACACTCCTAGCTGCAGAAGCAGCAGGGAGGCTGGAGCTCCTCCTAGAGGCAACCATTACTATTACAGTCCTTCCTGGCTCTAGGTAGACCAGTTGGTTGGTCAGTGTGGGTATTGAAGGAGGGACAAGATTTGAAAACCTCTAAGGAATTTTTCAGTACAGCCCGTCCCTGTTTCTTGAAATAGCTCTTACTTCCTCTCTCACTCTCATCCACTGGACTGCATTTCACCATCCTGCCAACACTTAAATCCCTCTAGCTTCCTAGACTGTCCAGAGAAATTGATAATGCTGATGCTTTAGGAAGCAATGTGGTTCCTCAAGCTGGTTTAGAATTAATGTTTCAGCAAGGAGCGAGAGCCTGCCTTGGGTGGATGGAGATCAATGCAAGCCTTGCTCACGTGTGGTCTCAAGGGACTTTCTCAGAAGTCTGAAGCGTTCCTATTTCTCTGTGTGTGTTGCATTTTGCATCTTACATAGCATTTTGCATCATACATAGCATTTTTCTAAAGATGCTTTGCCTTCTGTAAGCAGTAGTGATGAGTGAGAGAGGTGACTGGGTCACTGGGAGTTCTTGACAGAAGAACTGTAGGACACAGGGGAGGAGCTGACCAGAGCAGATCCCTAGCAGATCCCTAGGGTTGGGACCTCTTAAATGTGCACTAGGGTAAGTGCGCAGTTAACCAATTGATGTGATTTAACAATATCTTCATATAAAAGCTTTGGAGATAATCCATTGTGTACTGTGTTGTCCTTTAGGTAAGAGATTCTAAAATTTCTCAAATAAAATCCCCCTCCTTTGTTATCACCAGCCCATTCTCCTTCTCTCAAGTTTGGTTGATAACTGGATTTTTTTTTTTGTTGGAATTTCTAGGACTGAGATCTAGATTTTACTTTTTTATTGGAGGGGGGGATGCACACCTGGTGACGCTCAGGAGTTACTCCTAGCTATGCACCCAGAAATCGCTCCTGGTTCAGGGACCACATGGAGTGCCTGGATTGAATTCAGGTTTATCCTGGATCAGCTGCGTGCAAGGTAAATGCACTACTGCTGTACTATGGCTCCAGCCCCTATATTTTATTTTTATATAAAAGTGTTGTAGTCAGTTTTGGTCTCTTAGTTTCTAAAGTCACTAAGATATGCTTCCTGTTCATGTCACTATCTTCTTAATCTCCCCTAGTCCTTAAGAAGTTAGCAGTTATAGGTGACACTCTTCAGCTATGAAGCATCTTTCGTTACCTGTGCCATCTTCCTCCAAGATAACCTTGAGGAACCTAGCTGACATTTCAGGATTTTTTCTTTCTTAATTGTGAGTGGAGAATGTTAAGAATAAGTGTTTCATGAGATTACTATAATGATTTCGTGATATGCTCAGAAAATCAGTACTATCAGATTCATTTTTGTCATCATTCAACTTTATATCCAGAAGACATATCATGAAATTACTCAAGAAGAGATTGAAATTTCAAGGATTTAGCTTGACCATCTCCAGTTAATATAATTTCCACCACTCCCATCACCAAATCCAGTGCTATCTCATAACCATAAAGACCCCTTTACTTATGGTGGTCTATCTCCCTTTTGTCTGTACCACTATTTTCATTGAATTGGAAACATTTTGTTTCTGGCACATTTATTTGTTTTAGCAACTCAGAGTTCACTGAATGATTCCCAACTGTCTATACTTACTATTTTTACTTGCATAATTAAGACTGATATAGTTTGTCCCCAAAGACACAATGACAGAACAATATTGTGTGTATATATAACACAGCTGGCTTGAAGGCATCTGACCATGGGCCATGTTAGGGATATGGTGAATCATTAGACTGTGAATAGAGAGGTGCAAATATTCTTTCAGATTGAGAAAAATGTTGTTAAATTATAGAGACTATTCACTTTTATTTATCTAAGGAGTCTCAAAGTATTTTTCCATAGAGATTGTTCTACTTTGTATTCCCATCAAATATGCAGTAGCGTTCATCTTTTTCCCCAGAAGGCTTTTGAGTGTTATAGCAAAGGAACCTTTATTCAGGAAGCATGAGCTCCATCAAAGATTTGAAAAGTAGAAACTGTTATTTAAGAGAATTCTAGGTGTAGGTATGGAAGGATGGAATGCAGAAATATTAGTGTAGGAAATCTAGATGGCAGCCATTTGGATGGAGGGGGTGTCAGACAACAAGGTCTTGAAGGAGGCAGAAATTCTGCACAGATATATGAGGAAATGGAACCTCACTTCAGAAACACACAGTATGGCATCATGGGATTGGATAGGGAAAAATGGCAGGAGTCCTCCTCATTCATTGGCTCTTTTATATTGGACAGTGTCCTATATTGCTGTATCCTAGTCTATAGGTTAAAAGGTCAAGGCTGTTTCTCAAAGCCATTAACTTCTTATAATGTTCTAAAGATACCATATGACTAGTGATTTTTTTCTTCACACCCAAACTTCCTATTCCTCAGTCTGTGGTTGCATTTCAGCCTCTCCTTTAGAACTCCCCTATTTCTCACCAATAAATAAATAAAGTAGGACTAGAGCAATAGTACAGTGGGTAAAGAGTTTGCCTCACATGAAGTTGATGGGCTTGATCTCAGCATCCCATATGGTCACAAGAGCCCTGTGAGGACTGATTCCTGAGTGCAAAGTCAGGAACAAGTCCTGATCACAGCCAGATGTGGTACCGAACCAAAGAATAAACAAAAAAAGAAACAAACCCTAACAGTAGAGTGAAGGGTCACCAAGGTAGGAGCAATTTTCTAAGCTTCATCCAAAGAAAATTCAGCATGCTATTTCCTCTCTTCACAAATCTCTTACTCATTTTGTAAAAGGTGATACCTGACATGGATCTCTCTCTTTCTCTCTTATACACTGGTGTATTCTTTTTTTATCTACCCTCAGCATGGTATATAATAACTGCTAAAAAGCAGGAGATAGGAATGAGTGAATGAGGGAAAGAATGAGTAAATGTTGTGATGAGGAGGGTCATTATTCACATATTTTTACTATTCACTAAGAAGTCATAGAGAGATACATACAATCCAAAAATGGCAACTGGCCCTTTTGCTCTTTTGTTTCTTTGAAGCATTATCAAGAATCTGTATGGCTTCAAGAACCATTGTTCTCCCCACAACTGTTACCCCTCTTTGTTTGCCAGCCTTTCCCATCCACAATCTTGACAGTCTTCTCTCAGGAGAAGAACTCCTTACATTCATGGGCACATAAATTCCATCCCTGATATCAACACTGGTCTTGTAGGGTAGAAACCTAGAATGAGTTAACAAGCACCAACACATTTGCTAAGCTTAAAAGAATACTCTATTATTGTGTGGCAATTGGTAAAGAACTTATTAATTAAGGATATAAGATAGAGAGAAATCTCCCAGGAGGCAAAAAGCCATTACAAAGACATTGTGGAACCAATCTAGCAGTTAATGGAATACTCAGAGGTTCTTTAAAAAAAAGAGAGAGAGAGGAGGAGGAAGATCACTTTTCAAAAAGAATAAGTTTCACCAAATTAGTGATATTTCAGATTTGGGGATGGCGGGACTTACCAAAAAGCAGGTAAAGAAAAAAAATCTCAAAGCAAACAAATACCTTCAAAATAATTGGTTTCTATCCAATCCAGTCTGCTGTATATCTAAGATCCCAAAATCATTCCCTCACCACCACAAAGCATAAAACTAAATTGAGATGGAAATCGAAATCAAACTAGTGTTGCAAATGAGAATTAATAGTACATTTGCTTTTGCTCTGAGACAGGGACATCAGAGGCAAAATAAATAACTCATTTCAAATGCCTGTGGTTGTTTGTTTAAGAAATAACTCAAATTAACATGAAATGCCAGGCTTTCCTTCACTTCTCTCCTTAGAGTGTTAGTTTTTTTTCCACCACCCAGAGATTATCTTGTTGTGTTGGAAAGGGGCCGTATTTTAGAGGGATATGGTGAGATGAGCCAAACACTGAGGATTACCCAGGAATTGGTTTCTCTGGGGCGATAAAGGGCCTCTTACGTACCTATTCTATTAAGATGGTTATCTTCAGAAGGTCTGGGTAGCTCTAAGAGGGTTTCCTGGAAACAGCCCTCCCACCGCACAGAATCACAAAACCACATTATCACAGGGCTTGAATAACTTACTGTGTTGGAGGCTATTGAGCCTTTCGCAACCCCAGTAATGCCAAGGGAATTTTAGTATATTTATGTTAGAATTTAAACCCAACCTCCATAAATCTTGTGTAGTAAGTGGCATTAAAACTTGAGAATTATTTATTCCACACTGGATGGAATTGTTTATTCCACATTGAGGACTGAGGAAAGGAGGGAACTATGTCTAACTAAGATCATGAATATAGGTTTTTAATTCAAGCTAGTTAAGTTTAATGAGCACTGGAGGTGCAAAGACGTGGTCTTGAGTGTTTGCGAGTAACTCCCAGCTTTGTGATCAAAACTATGTTGCTCACACTTTTAAGCTTCCCTCTTTCTTATTTGTTAAAAGGGATAAGAGTAAAATTACTCCATGTGCCTTCCAGAATAAATGTGCAGACAAAATGCAATAAACTGGGCCAGACCAGTAGAAAATCTATAAAGATGGTGCATGTAAAGATGTTAGTAGTGATGGTGATGGTGACAACTGAATTTTGATGGCCACTACTTCCTAAAGAGGAAGATAGTACCCCTTAGTAAAAGAAGCACTGGAATGATAGAGGGTACAATTAGTGTAAGGTGAATTAAGAGGATTCTTAATATTTGTGGGTTCTTTCATTTTTTGAGAAGGTATATTTCTGTGATGGGAGAAAGGGAATCCTGAGTAACCCTATCTGAAAAAAGGGTGGTAGAGCAGATGAGTTTTGGAACTTATGTTGATGATGTAGTTTGAGGCAGTTGTGTTAGTTTTGAAAGAAAATGTTTAACTTTTGACAAATGATGACCAGAATGATAAGATAGCTCTTTGGGAAAGAGTTTCCACAGGACTGTAAGCACTTTTCATAAAATAAATTAATTCCATAGTGGTTTGATTAAATAACTTGATATACACAAGATATTTATTTGCCCTGATTTTCAGACAGAATCCAAGCCACGTTGATCAAAGCTTATGATGGCACAAATGACTCTCCAACATGGATAGATGGTCCCCACTATGAAATCATGCTTTTCAGCTATAGCCCAGTCTTTCAGCTCTTTCTCTTCCATTCCTGCTTCATCTGTGTCAGCTTCTCCATCTCCACGACAGCTCTTGAAGTTCAATGTCTCCTAAGCTTTCTTCTCCTACATGCTTGGTTTCTTTCAGTGTCACTATACCCAGTGGAAAATATAGTTACCAAATATGAATTGAATCATATAGCATTCTTTTAACCTGTCTGCTCAGTATGGTATCAAACATCCAAATCTCTGCCTCTTTTGTCATCATTTTCCCTTATGAAAATATAGTTTGCTGTTTGTTATATTGTTCCTGCCAGTTTCGTGGGGCAGGAACATCCAAATCTTTGCCTCTTTTGTCATCATTTTCCCTTATGAAAATATAGTTTGCTGTTTGTTATATTGTTCCTGCCAGTTTCATGGGGCCCATTTTTGACTGAAGACATGCCTTTGCATTTTTCCCATTTGAGTAAGGTAACAAATTATTCATATAGGCAACTAGATTAACTCTGCTAACAGTTTTTGTGTATAGTGGCAGGGAAGAAAATACCATTGGTGACTGATTGTATAATTGTAGTTGTGATTGGTGATTGATTGTTAGGGAGAGATTTAATTTCTTAGTAATTTTCAATTGCCTTGAGTATCTTTTAGGATAAAATTCACACTCTGTGCATAAGACTATTTACACTGAAAATTTTAGTTTATGGAAAACTGGGCTCCCAAGAACTTCTCAGGAGACTCAGGGGATATTCTTGGTGATAAATTCTTTGTAAACTAGGCTGATGATTCAATACTATAGATCCAGGATGTGGTGCTGTGTGAATCCATATGATGCCTGAGATTGAACCTAGCTTGGATGCATGGAAGGCATGCGCCTTAATCCTTGTATTACCTCTGATCCTGTGAATCACTGACTTTATTGAAGTTTCTTCTTTGGTGTTACCAAATCTTAAAGGAACACTCTGTACTTTTTTCACCATAATTCCTCATTAGCACTCACTGCCCATGTATGTGTTGGGACTTGAAAACTCTTTTATTACTTCTACCCAGAAAATTATTCCATGTCAGTGCTTATGATTTCAATTTCAGATATTTCTTTAAATGTAATCTTCTTGAAGAAGAATTCTATAGTTAAAATAATAATAAATGGAGCCATATATATATAAGTATATATATTTATATATACTTACACAGACTTGTTTTTATCTCATCACCTAATTTGTTGCTGACATATGATTTAGGAAGAATTTAATTCTCCTGTTGGCTTCTTCATATATTCTTTCTCTTGTCCTCACTCCATCCACAAATGATGACTTGGCTCTTACTCATTTTGTTTTATGATGTTTCCAAGTTCCTGGCCCAGAGTTAATCACATAAAATTATGTGTTGGGGAAAGGAGTGGTTTTATTTATGTTATTTTGTGAGATCTACAGAGACAAAGTTTAAATTCATTGACTGAAAAAATGCAATAAAATTATCATTAATTTTAGAGCATAAGTAGAATTAAAATATTATTTATTTAAGAATTTTATTTAAAACCTAAGATCTCAGGGGAGTGAAAGCACTTATACACAGGTTCACTTTTAGTGAGTAGGAAAGCCATGAGTATATCTACCTCTTGAATTTCAAAAGAGTGAGTCTTCATTGAAGATTCACCATGATATTAGCTACTTGTCCAACTTCCCCACTATTACCCAATGTGAACTTGTCATATTAACAAAACAAACCAGCAGTGCACAGCTTGTGTCTTATCAAATGCAGTAACAGATTCTGGTCAGCTCTACTGTACTAAGCAGAATATCCCATGATCTTCCACTCCTCACCAAATCCTGCTCAAAAAAGATCTCACTATTTTATAGTTTTATATGTGATATTCTACCGGCCCTGATATTATCAAGTGCTCTGCATATTCTAGCCTTTTATGCTTATGCCCTTTGTGTAGGAAGTAGATTTGGGACCCTAATTTTATTTGTAGACTCACTCCTTGGGTAAGCAGAGAAACAATGGACCAGTATTTGCAAAGCCTCACATAAGTTCTGGAAATCTTGTTTTTCCACCAGATCTTACTTATTACAGCAGGGCTGAGCCAGGAAAAAGTAATTTTCTTGGATTAAATGAACATTAATACACAGGTTACAAATAGAGGCTCAAAAAATACCTGTGGCGTATGGATTTGTCTTTTCGCACTACAGTAACAACTCTAACTTAAAAAAGCACAAGCTAGTTTTCTGGAAATGCCATTTATGAAAGACCCAGATACCTTGGGTGTGGCTAAAACTTTTAGGGTCTGGAGTCTAAGGATAAGACTACACAATTGAAACAAAGCAAAGTTTTATATTGCCTACCAACAAGCTACAAACTAGCTGACCAGGGTCACCTCCTATAGGTGACCACCTAGAGGTCACCAGCCAGGTTTTATAGGGAAAGAAGCAGGAAGTCTTGACCTTTAATTTGATTGATTGGCTGTTGCATAGAATGTTTCTAGGGTATTTCATCATGTCCTTTTATGAATAGATATCTAGGGTGATATATTGTAGTGTATAGGGTCTTGGGTTCTGCATCATAATTGTTGGGATAGAAACTTAGCCCATATGTGGAACTTAGCCTTGTTAGCCTTAAATGGAAACTTAACCTAAGGTTGACAAAATGGAGTCCCTTCTGCTCCAGGCTTCATCTTCTCTTGTACTTCCTCTTCTCTTGTACCTGAGTCAAATCTTTGACTCTTTCTTTGAATGCCCTCCATCCCCATCCCTATCTATTGGCAAATACGAAGACCTAAGCATACTCATCTTAATTGCATTATGTGAACCTGAATAAAACAGGTAAGGAGACCTTGTGGAGTACAATCAGAAACTTCAAACAAACCACATACGTCAAAGTTTAGGAAAGGGATCCACAGGGTTACAGTTTGACAACAAATCATCTATCCACAGTTGGATAATATTCCAAGTACAGCCCACAAGAAAATAGAGGTGTTCATTCCAGCCAGATGTCCCGTGTCACCTCTTTCAGCCGAAGCATCAGGATAATCTGCATTCTGCCCTGGTTCTGGGAGCTGAGTCAGTTGAATCTGCAAAAGGTCCTTCTGGGGGTGAACAACTGTGGGGGTGTAGAGAACATTAATTAGAGCCTTAGAATTCAGTTGCCTGGAGAGATGGGCTGAGGGTTATTGCCCTCCCTGCGCTAGGTCTGACAGAAACACCTCCCATACCTGGTGCTAACACTTTTACCCTTAACATTACCAGGGGAAGCTACAATCTTCTTTCCTTCTACCATCTAGCTTTTTATTTATGTTTTTGGTCACCTAGCTTCTTTAACAGTTAGTGTCTGGTTTAATCTTTCCACTTGCCCTGACTTCTGAGATAGACAGTACATTTTCATTTCCAATTGGTGTCAATGGCCTTAGCTAGTTAGGTTCTTGAGACCCCTCTTGCACATATTCCCCTGGCAGCTTTCCTGCTGATCCTGTTTCACATTTTCCCTAGAGATTTCACCACTTTACAAATTATTAAAGGGATGTGTTGATAAAGGTCCATCTTCTGTAATTTCTTCAGGCTGGCAAAGGATTGTAGGCTCTACCTATAAGAAGAGGTGAAATCTCATGCTACCTTAGCTCTTTTTTTATGTAAGCACCATGATTAAACATGATAATAGTTGGGTTACAATCACAAATAAAGCATCCTCCTTCACCAGTGTAACAATCCCCCTCCCAGTTCCCCCTCCCCCCTTGCCATCCCCTGCCTGTATTCAAGACAAGCATTCTACTACAGTTATTTGTTTTTAAGTTCAGTAAACTGTATTGATTTTCTTAAAGGATAAGTGTTAAAAAATGCAATAGTAAAGGTATGACAGTGGCAATTGCTGTTGTTTGCATAGTCCCAGAAAAATATGGGGAAAATGGGGGAAAAAATCCTTGGAATTACATGAAGGCCTCGCCCAGAAGCTTATTGGCATAAGATCGACTCTGGGCTCTAGGCATACCAGTCTGTCCAACTCGAGTCATTCTCCATGGTCCTAGTGAAACTTTTTCACACTTTAACTGTTGTTGGTATCAGGTTTCTATATTTTAAGATTCTGGATTCTATGCATTTCTTTCATTGAAGTCAGGCTGATGTAGAGCATCCTCGTAGTTTCAGCACACCATTAGATGTGGAGCGATCTGCCCTACAAGCAGGTTGTTGTTGCCTGGGTGTTGAGAGCACTCTTTGGAATAAGTCAATGCCAGAGCAGTGGTAGTTCCTCTATGTTAGAGATTTCCATCCTGGTAATGTTATAGACAATTGTGGTTGTTTCCATAGAAGATATCCACTGTTCAGGGGTTTGTGGGCAATGCCCATTCTTCTGAGGCCTAAGCCAAATCACTATGCCAATGTTCAGGGTACAAGGCCTAACTGCATTACCAAATTTGTGTTTTTATCTCTAAGAATTTGTTTGCATATGTATTATTTTCCCATTCAAATGTGCCTATGCAAAAAGAAATAATGCCAAAAGATATTGTTGGTGCATCTGGGAGCCAACGGATCAAGTCCAAACATGAATTCTAACTTGGTTCAAACATGAATTCTATACAAAGATACTCTTCTATAAGTATTGCTTATAAAACAGATCTTAAAGGGGGAAAAGCAAACAATCAAATAAAACCAGTGGGCAAAATTGTCACTATATAATAGGATATTCAAAAAAGAGTTATAGATGTTAAGGGAATGTTAAGGGAATCTGAGATATACAAAGGAGATACACATGTCTTTTTGTTTTGTTTTGTTTTAGAAATAGTTGAGTGGGAGGGTGCTGTTTCCGAGACACCACTTTGGTTTGTGATTTGGCCATCTGGAGTCCGTAAACAACTTACAGCACCTCATATCAGGAAATGTCTTTGACTGGGGGCATCTTGGAAACTGATCATGGTAGCAAGCACAGGTACCCAGTGAAGGGAGTTGGAAGATAGGAGTCCATTGATAATAAATTGATAGGAATAGAGGTTTGGTTTCTTCTCAGGCATAGTGCCTATTTTTTCATATTGGGAGCTGTTAGCTTGAGAGAGGATAATAATCTGCTTCATAAAGAGCAAAGAGCGCATGGAACCATGTCACCCCCATGTTGCCTGCTGAAACTTCTGACTCCCCGAGAGGCAAGACGTTTGCTTCCAATTGCTGGAAGCTGGAAGTTCACCAGTCCCCTCCCCAGCCCCTGAAGGAATGGGGAAGCCTGGGGTCTCCTTTAACTGCTCCTCGTGGGAACCCACTTGCTGGGACCCTGAGCAGACAGCCAGGGGTAACCCTAGGGACCGGGAGGAACAAGAGAGAAGGCTGTGGGGGGCAGCTGAGGCTGAATCTTCCCCTAAGCTTGACCATAAAGCCTACCGCATGGAGCCATGTCGTCCCCGTGTTGCCTGAAGCTTTGGATTCCCCCACAAAAACATTATTGTGAAAGATATGCAATCCACCTTGGCCAAAACAAATATCACTAGTTTAAAAAAATGGCTAAATGTGGGGTAATAGGAGGTAGGAGTGAGGGAGTAAAGGAATAAAATGAACTTCTGAGCAGCATTCTGACTATGACAAACAGGTTAAACCCAATGATGTCCAAATATTTGTCTAGCGCCCCACACAGTTTCATAATAGACAGATTGCCTGTGACTTCCTGAAGCCAGAACCTCTTGTGTTACCATTCCACAGGCTGGCAAAATCTCCCAGCTCCCAGGAAGGAAAGAGATCCTTCAAGAGCTGGAAGCCTGGAAGTTCAAAGTCCCCACCCAAGCCCATCCTCCAGAGCCGGGTGGGAAATGGGGAAAGCCTGGGGTAACCTTTAAGCTCCTCCTCAGGACCCAACTCACTGATTCCCAGGCGAGTGGCCCAGGGGAAGCCTTGGAGTTCCGGAGGAAGGAGGTGAAAGGATGCTGGGTGACCCAAGCCCCACATCCCTCCTAGGCCTAGTTAAAAAGGCCTTTGGCATGGTGGAATCCCATGCTGGCAAAAACTCCGCTACCTTAGCTCTTAATGGGGGTTCAGGTAACTGACTGGTTTGGGCTTGTAGTTATCAACATCTGAAAAAGATCAGATCAATTAGACAGAGTAATATAATTTAAAACAATCAGCCCCTGAGCAGTAAATTGTTCTTTCTATTCTTGGGAGAACAGAAAAGTTGCTCTCTCTTGGATGGTGGCACAGAAGTTAAGCAACAGAAACCAAAGTATCATAGTGATATACCTGTTCCCTAAGCATTTTTCACCAGTTTTCCTCAGGAAAAGCTCTCTTAAACTATACAGATGTTGTAGGAAGAGAAGGTCCAAGACTAAGCTTAGTAACAGCATATAAAGCACAACTCTGAGTTACTTCTTCTACTGCCCTGTCCAGCCTAAGTTCTCTCTGGTAAAGTTCTGGCTCCCACTATCCTAGTCAGACTAGTGATAGCATGTGCAGCTTTTACAAGACCAGTATAATAAAACCAGTAAATGCACTAAGATACATTTATTCTATAATTCATTCAGTTACAGAAATAGTTTTCTCTCCACCTTTGCCTTGAACCTTGACAGATAGCTGAGTAAACTTGGCTTGTTCCTTTTCATAAACCCAGTAAGACTAGAAATCTTGAAATCTCCATTTGGTGCATCCCATTATTTACAGACAATATGGGTATTGGTCTAGGACAACAGAGCAGGTAGTTTATCAATAAAGTTATTAATACTTCACAAGTCACATCAGGGTTATGTAAACTTGATCTATGTAAAGACTTGAAGATCAGGTCAGCATGATGAGCTGGAGGTGTCTCTGTGCTTATCTGTCCCATCCCTTCCCAGGGTTGGGAGAGATTCTGATTTCTATTCTCAACAATGAAGGAAAGTCCCAGACTGTGACCTGTCAGTGCAGATCTAGACATTCCTAAACAATTTCTGATTTCCCTAGTCCAATTGCTAGAGATATGGTCTTCTTGAAATTAGCAGAGTACTTGTAACAATACCTGTTATTACTGGACCTGCTCCTGTTATTTAATCTTAACCCCTTTCAACTCTGTTTTCCTGGAAGAGGGTTTTGGGGTCTCCTAACTGAACCTTAAGATTTCCTGTCTGCATCAAAAGTAACATCCATACAGAGATAAAAGACTTTCTGCATGTATTTATGCAAACCAACATAGTGCCATGAAGCATAAAAAATACTGAAGGTGCCAAGGAAAGATAAAAAGCAAATATTTCTCAAATTTACAGAACACACAATAACCATTATGTATATAAATTTTAAATTCCATTTGGAAATCCTTAATTTTCTATAATTTTTAAGGATTCAATTTTTTTTTTGGTTTTGGGGCCACACCCAGTGATGCTCAGGGGTTCCTCCTGGCTATGTGCTCAGAAGTCGCTCCTGGCTTGGGGGACCATATGGGAAACCGGGGGATCGAACCACGGTCCATCCTAGGCTACCGCAGGCAAAGCAGGCACCTTACCTCCAGCGCCACCACCGGGCCCCTAAAGATCCAATTTTCCAAGAGCACTGTAACATGAGTCTAGAGCATCTAAGCTCCTTTTACTTTTTGCATTCTATACAAAACATTAGATCATTTCTAATTTAGATATGTACAAATAGCAATGCAGTTTGACCATATACAGTTTTTATCCTTAATGCATCCTTCGGACCTTCTACATATTTCTTTACATTCATTCTTTAATTTCATTCCAATTTGCAACCACTGGTTACACTTTCAAAGAATTCCCTTTCTTTTTTCCCAAACATTCATACTTTGTCCATTAACTTTCATGCATAAAACACACATCTACACTCCTTTCTCTAACCTACTCTTTGCTCTTCTTCATTCAATTAGTGGTCCTACTGCTGCATACATCCAGCTTGGAGCACTGGACAGGGCCATGCTTGTCTATGTTTTCTGGCCTTTTTTTTCTGTGCCTTTCCCAGTATCCTCCTGCTAAACCAGTGCTACAATCCTAGGAGGGAAACTTGACACTGCCCTCTTTCAATCTGGAAAAAAATTGCTAGATATGCATACTGCTAATGGATCAAGTGGTTCCTTATGATACTTATTAAGACATTTATTTATTTTTAAGTTCTCTAACATCTTTTTATTTAATAATTTTATTATGACTGATGTGAATTACTAGTCTTTCACAGTTATATTTAAGATATATAGGGGCCGGGCGGTGGCGCTGGAGGTAAGGTGCATGCCTTGCCTGTGCTAGCCTAGGACGGACCGTGGTTCGATCCCCCGGTTTCCCATATGGTTCCCCAAGCCAGGAGCGACTTCTGAGTACATAGCCAGGAGTAACGTCTGAGTGTCACCAGGTGTGGCCAAAAAAAAAAAATTCAAAGATATATAGTGACAGTGAATTGGGGCCATTCCCACCATCAGTGGACATTGTCCTCCCTTCACCCCTGTTCCCAGTATGCATACCATACCTTTACCCCTTTACCCCTTGGACTGCTAGGGTAACAGGTCCCCTTTGTGTACAGCTTGTTGTAGATTGGGTATATTGATCATATTGTTGTTGACTTTGGATTTGGGATTTAGGTCTGATCATTTTTTATTTCCACTCAATGGAAATTTTATCTCCTTCAGGCCTGAATTTCCAAAGTTTCCCAATGCCCAATGTCTTCATAGTTCTTTATTTTACCACCCAGAGATGATCTTTGCGTGTCTCAGCAGCATCTGAATTCTCTCCTGTTCTTCTCCAGCTAACTTCCACCATTGGAAGAGACTAGGCTGGCACCCCTGGCCCCCAGCCCTTGTCTGACCCCCTCCATCTAGTTAGGACTACCTGACTCCACTCAATCCCTCCCATTGCTTTTTCCCAAGGCCAGATGCAAAGACCTGTAAACTCATGCTTTTCCCTTGGTGTGGGAATATTGTGGAGAGAGGCAGCATAAGGACTGACCTTCCTGGGTCCTCAGGACTTCTTTCTTTCATTTTGTCTTGCTCTTTTCTTCTTTTTCCATACACATGCAGATAAGCTTGATTGATATTCTTCTATTCATACCTAGGAATGGCAGAAGGGAAGCTGATGTTGGTGAAGAAAGATGATTGTCTCAAGGGCAATTGAGTCCCTGTAACCAAATGAGACATCCTGGAGTTTCCTGACCCTCTCACTCTGCTCCTGGCCTGGTACCAGATTTTCAGATTAAACTATAAAACAAAGATGGACACAAGACCCAACTACAAGCACAAAAGCACAAGACGCAATGTTGCTGAATTCAAAACAAATTTCATCAACCCTAATGGGCTAGCACTTTACTTAGAGTTACCTTGACTCATAGTTTGGGCCAAGACAACACAAAAGACAGCGAGACCATTACAACACACTGAGTACACAAAACAAATGAAGGGATATATGGATGCTGCCATGTCTCCTCCACCACCCCAAAAGAACCTTGCCGCTCCTGCCACAACCCTTAACCCTCTCTGTAACAATAGATCAATAAGAGTCCTTCCATCTCACAGCTTCTGCTGTGACTCCTAGGACTCCTCCAAATCTCACAGCTCCTCCTGTAAACCCCATGTCTCCTGCCACGACCCTAGGGAGCCACACTACCTTCAGCCTAGGGGTGATCCTATGTCTAGGTTTCCCACTAGGCCATACCCAGAGTTCTGTTCCTTTAAGCCCTCACCTACCTCAAGGAGGTCTTAGACTTAGAGTATCTGGGAGACTTTGGTAGCTATGTTGGTGATCAGGTCTTTGTCATTCGATCCCAGACGAGCCCCCAGGACAAAATGACACAATTGAAACAAAGCAAAGAGTTATTCCATCTGACAACAAACTACAAACTGGCCAGGGGGTCACATGCCAGGTTGTATAGGCATGGAAGCAGTATATGTTGACCTTTAAGTTGATTAGGTGCTGTCTAGGATATTTCTAGGGTGTTTTATGACTTTTATGGACATATATTTAGGGTGGTAGATTTGTGGGTTATATGGCCTTGGGGTGTGCATCATTATTGTTGGGATAGAAACTGAGCCCATATGAGGAACTTAGTTAGCCTTGTTAGCCTTAAATGAAAACTTGACTTTAGGTTGACAAAATGGCGTCCTTTCTGCTCCAGGCTCAATAAGACATCTGAGACTCACCCACCCCTTCCTTAGACTTCAATAAGTGGACTGCAGACATATTATTAAACTTACTCAAGCACATAAAATTGTCCACACAGACTCAAGGTGAAGTGCGAATTCATTGAATGGAATGTTCACAAAGGTCTGTTGTTTGAAGAGATGACTCAGTGAGCAGTAATGGATGTATTCACTACTATCTTACTGGCTTTCCAGTTCCCTTTTATTGCTTCTTTTGAGAGCACTTGGCTAGTGGATATTCCTTTTCCCAATTTTGCAGAGAGGAAAAATCAATGTCAATGGGCTTTTCTAGTATTGATACCCTGACATGCTTAATTCTTTAGATCCCTTATATTAGCCATAAATCCTCCTTAGAGACATTTCCTGGGGGCAGCCACTAAAAATGTTTAGAAAGGAATTAGAAGCTTGAGGATGTGAAGACAGTTTCTGAAACTTGTCTCCAAGCCTGCAAGCATGAGCTCAACTCATTTATCAATTGATTAGAGCTACAGTCAAATCTGGCATATTCGCCTCTTTTTTTAACTAGCAGCATCAACAATGCACATAACATCTAGGCATTTCCAATACTGTGGAACATAGAACACAAACCATGATTGTAGATAATATTTATCAGCTGTTATTGCAGTATAAGTAATTTTTCGTCCTTTATCTCTGATATTGAGAGAGTCTTGCTTGCAGGAGCAAGCTTCCTCTTGCAGAAGAAAAACTCTGGGGAAGATGACAATCTTTTTTTTTTTACAGGTTCATCCATCTTTTATCCGACCCTCATATAACTATCTGTGATTTTCTTCTTTTTTTAATTTTTCCAATCCAAGTGTTGATATATTTTTTTTAATTTTTATTTTGACCAAAGTGGATTACAAATCCCTCACAGTACTTTTTTAGGTACATAGTGACATTGAATCAGGGGCATTCCCACAACCAATGTTGTCTTCCCTCCACCCTTGTTCTCAGCAAGCATCCCCTATCCCCCTCATTTACCCCCCCCAGGTTGCTAGTATAAGTGGTCCCCTCTATATCTAGCATGTTGTAGATTGGGTATCAATTCTGTTGTCATTGGCTTTGAATATGGTGCTTAAGTCTGATAATTTTTTATTTCTACTTAATGTTCATATGACTGTCTGGTCTTGGTACCCTCCATTACTTCTCCCTCAGTTTGTGAGGCGGAACAAGATGGTTCATATTATCTGGTTCATATTATCTGGTTCTGTTTGAAAGAAAGAAAAAGATAAAATAAAATGGGACAAAAATCAAACAAGTAAAAAATGGGAGTAGTCCTTCTGAGGCTATAAATATCAATTTAAAGGAAGAAAGGGGAAAAGGAAGAAAACCATAACAACAATACTAAAAACATTTTTTAAATCAAAAAATTTGAAAAGCACCACAGCAATAAAGACACCAACCACACAATAACCATGGTCCTAACATAAAAAGAAAACAAAGCACAAAAATAAAAACTCATGGAGAAGAAAAACAAGCAACAAACAACAATAACAAAACCCATAAAAAGCCAATTTTATCTCAACATTCAAACAACCATCTACACAGTAGAGTGACATTCATATCAGGAGTTGTCTTATTCACCCCTTTGTTCTGTCAGATTCACTGCAACACAACTGAGATCCATTCCCCATTCCTAACCCATGGGGTTCCCATGTGGAGTCCCTCAAACTTTCTCAATAAAGTTTTCTCAATAAAGAGAAGCTAAGCTATCTTGAGGTTTTGAGACCTTCCTAACATGTATTCTACTCTAAATAAGGCAATGAGGGACCTTTGTCTCTATTTCTGTCTCCAAGTTATGCACGTGGAAGGAGGTCCAGTGAGGCCCATGCTGGCCTGTAGTTTGAGTCTCTCAGCTTCCCTGTGAGTACCATTGAGGGTTCCTCCCTCTCTCTTACAGGGGCATGGAGTTCTTGCTCTGTCATCCCCCTTACAAAATGTATCTTCCCTCTGTGCCACCTCCAGATGTCCTTGTCATATATATATGACAGGCAAGGAGGACCATATGGGTTGCTGAGATTTGAACCACCACCCTTCTTCATGCAAGGCAAATGCCTTACCTTCATGCTATCACTCCAGCCCCTGTCCTTGTCAAATTGACCATAAGAGTTTTGTCTCATAGGGGGGTCATCTCACTAGTCCTGCATTTGCCTCATATGTCCCTTGTGCATGTTCCTAAATGGACTCCCAGTGTTTACTGTGCCTCATGGACTTAAGACCCATGTGATATATTGGGACTGAAAAAAATATCTATCCTAGCAGTGCCACCATTTTGTATCCTCTTTACATACATCCCAACGTTGCACACAGGAAATCAAATGGGATGCTGGGATAAACTGTGGGAGAGACCAGACTAAGGAGAAGCAACATGGTGGCATATCTGATCACAGGACCTATGTGGCAATTCTTGGCCTTCTTTTTTAATTAGCCTTGGGAATAGGAACTACTTCATTAGACCCTTTCACAGAGCTTGGGAGTAGTTCAGGAGGTCTGAACATAATGCCTTGAGTGTGACAGCCATAGATTTCAATCCCAAGCACCTTCCATCAGAGTTCTAAGCATTGCCTGCAATGACTCCCTATTTTGTCAAAAGGAGCCATTCCTTCCTCTGCTTCTATTCTAGAGACTGTTTCTTGTCGAAAGAAACCTGTTTCTTTTCCCTTCAAAGTCAATCATACTAATAAATTTCTGCTAATTTACTATGATGCCTGTCTCAAATTTTGTAAGACTCCAGTGACCAGAAACATTTAGAAAAGCAGAAATAAAAATGCTTTTACTTCACTTAAAAGGAAAAAAATCCTAATTCTGTAAAAGTCAAAATGTAGGTTCCAAGTATGGCTATAAATTACCACAAAGAACAGTAGCAAGAGGAATTGTCTCTTGGCAAGTTATACCTACTACGCTAACAGTCCTGTTTCTGGGCTAGAAAAGAGCCTTTAAGAAAACAACAGCAGCAACCAAAACATGCAACCTTCCTACTTCCACTAGAATTAGGTTTATT
This sequence comes from Crocidura indochinensis, assembly GCA_004027635.1. Classification (NCBI taxonomy): domain Eukaryota; kingdom Metazoa; phylum Chordata; class Mammalia; order Eulipotyphla; family Soricidae; genus Crocidura; species Crocidura indochinensis. The sequence continues at coordinate 53,370 of PVKC010000254.1, read as the reverse complement.
GCCTTTGATCCAGTTTCTTTGCATCTACTTCCACTGTGCTCTTGTGGACATGATGCCAGAGTCATGTCCAGTGTCAGTGTTGGCTGAGGGGGTAGCAGCAGGACAAAAGAGGAAAGAAAAGAGCAAGGGGGGAGGAGGATGTCACATGGTGACTCCAGGGAAACCGTGCAAAACATCTCATCACAGCAGTGCCGGGGAACTTGAACCTGTCCAAGAAGATCCCCAGTGTGCCATGTCTAATTGCCCTTGATGGCTGTTGGTCACTCATGCATGACAATGCCTGCTTGGCTCCCTACTCCCTGCCCAGGCTACTTCCTGTCAGCTCTCAATCCAGGTGATGGACATGACCCCAGGATCATGGGAAATAGGGGGGGGGGGCTCGTATGGGGGGGAATGGGAGACAGTTTCTGGTGACATCTATGGCTTGGATCCAAATAACCCACAGCCAGGCTAAAAATCTTTGGAAATAGAAACATGACAGCCAGCTTCAGCACCTGACTTCCTGTCCTCGCATATGCAGTATATTTGTTTTTCTTGGAAGGAAAACAATACTGGGAGATATCAGGTCAACCAAGAGGACATCTGTGACCAGAGGTATGTCTATTGGCAGCATCCAAGTCTCCTGTTCAGTCAATTCTATTCAAGTACAAATAGAAAGCTGCAGAGAAGAAATGCGAATTATGCTTAATAGCCAAGAGTTCCTTCTTACTATCTGTGACAAAAAGGGATGTCCCCATGACTCCAAACAAAGCAAACATCTCCTTACCTCCTCTTCCTCCTCACCTCTGCTGCTTGGAGCTCTTTGGGGGAAGAGGTGATTTAGTAAGTTGAAGGTGATGTTGATCATCTGGAACAGATCCTTCCATTCCTGGCAGTTGAGTTGGTCATGCTGATATAGGGCAAATCTGGAATATTCTCTGAGCCTCAAGGAGAGCAGTTTTCAGGCAGGAAGGAGTGGAAAAGTCCAGTGATAGGAGTCCCAGGACACCAGTCTCAGACCCCCCAGAAGGGTGTGAGTGGAGTTGAAAACTACTGAGAGGCAGTCATCATGTCAATGGTCTATACTCTGCCAAGGGTTGGAAAGAGTTTTAGTTCTCTCTGGGTTTTAATTGCCTTTTCTCTAAAAATAGACCTTTCTACCTCATGGGGATGCTAGGGGGATTAAATGAGCTGATGTGTGCTTAGGAGCTTCCTCTGAAATAGACACTGCAGGCGTGCAAGGACACAGATGTTCCATCTGGTTATTTTTGTCCACTCAGTGATAGAACATGAGAGCATAGAGCCCCGTTTGGTAGCAGCTCTGGATCCGGTGCATGTCATCCTGTCTCTGCTCACAATGAGTTCCTCATTCTTATGCTTCACTGGCACCACAATCATCATATAAGTGTTAATGGTTTTGATATATGGCATTTCTGCAGCTTCATCACCACCACCAAAGCACTGGAAACTCTCTACCACTGTCCTTATGGCATTTTGGGATTTTGGTCTTGTCTAAATTGACTCAAGGCCAGGACCTACCTGGCATTAACCCAATATTGTCTTGATGTCAAAGCTCATCAGCACTTTCCTCAAAAATTTCTTAAATAATCATCTTTCTTTATCTCAATATAAAAGGGAAAAAATCTCAATAACCATCTAAGTATCTTGTGGCTTCTCATTAATATTTGAATAACAGAAATCAAGAAATAAGTGATTGGAGAGTTTTAATAAAATTTGACTGGGTTTTAGTCTTACTACCAGCTAATTATGTATGTGACAGTAGAAATCCTAGATTGGGATTAAAATCAATGAAAAATTGCCCATGATTTGAGTTTATTAGGTTTACCCCTAGGTACAAGATTAAACAGGAGTAATTGATTTTCTGCCTTTCATTGGGGGTGAGAGAACTGTTCCATTTTGGAACAGAATCTTCCTGGTGTGTTAGATTACACTTGCCCAACTTTCCTTCTCAAAATAACGGAATTGCTGCTGTGTTTTATTTGAGATGAAGTATCAAAATGTTACCCTATAATTTTCAGTAGAATGATGCAGCATTAAAGTTTAAATCTTATTTCACACAGAAATAAGTTGTTGATATTAAAAGGTAAATCATTCATGGCAGGTCTATGGCTCTTGTTGATTGGCAATTCGATATAAACTGTGCATCTTATGGCTTCCTCAGCAAGAAACGTAAACCGAGGATAGAAGCAAGTAAATTTCATATCATTATCATAAAGACTCTTTTCCCCACAATAAAACTAGTTTCATGTTTTTCTGTTTATATGAGCAGCACCTGTTATCATGGAGAGGGGAGCTCAAACAGTCAATAAAAATAAAATGACATAGAAATCATTAGGAATACTAGAATCCTGTGATAAACCATCATTGGAAGGCAAATAAGATGATCCTCTCTTATGTTACCTTAATAACAAAGAATTTTTATTCCCTCAAAGGATGTCTGGGGGTACTACACAGAAGAGCATTCTGTACAGGGAAGGTGACAGGTGTCTCCCCAAAATATACACTGGTGAGTAGGTGTCTCATTTATAGATGCTTAAGTGGTAGATGAATCAGTCCTCATCCTACCCAGCTGCAGGCTAGAGGCCCTTTACTGTATTATATGATCTGAAGACAGACTTGGAGAAGAGCCACAAGTTTCCGGAAAAAACAACCAAGAACACAGAGACGGGTACAATAATACAGCAGGTTAGGTACTGCCTTGCATGAGGTTACTTGAAGTTTGATCCTTGGCACCTCATAGAGTTTCTTCGAGCCCACCAGAAATCGCTCCTGGTGGGACTTGGGACTAGATCAGGGGTCTTCAAACTACGGCCCACAGGCCACATACTGTATTTGTTCTGTTTTTGTTTCTTCACTTCAAAATAAGATATATACAGTGTGCATAGGAATTTGTTCGTAGTTTTTGTTTTTACTATAGTCCGGCCTTCAACGATCTGAGGGACAGTGAACTGGCCCCCTTTTTAAAAAGTTTGAGGACCCCTGGACTAGATAGATATGGTGCTGGGGAACGAATTGTGAACAGCTGTGTGCAAGGCAAGTGTCCTAACTGCTGTACTGCCTCTCCAGTTCAGTCAAAGTACTCTTAAAAAGAAAGAATTAAGGAGATAGAGAGATAGCACAGCAGTACGGTGTCTACCTTGCACACAGTCAACCTAGGACGATGAGGGTTCTACTTCTGGCATCCCATAGGTCCCCTGAGCCTGTCAGGGGTGATTTCTGAGTGTAGAGTCAGGAGTAACCCCTGAGTGCTACTGGGAGTGACCCCAAAACCAAAATAAAAAAAGAAAGAAAGAAAAGAAAAAGAAAGACAAAATTAAGTGGGCAACATCACAGTTTCTGTTCTTAAACTACATTACAACAATTTTGATGATCAAAACAGTGAGTAAATGGCATAAAAATAGCTGCATAGAGCAATAGAACAAGCAAGAGTAGCTAAACCTTAATGTATATAATCAACAAGTATTTGACAAGGGTTATATACATTGGGGAAAAGCTAGACTTTTTGGTATATACCATGCTGGGAAAATTAAACAGAATCATATACAAAGGATGAAACTGGACCTTTATCTTACACCAAATTCAAAACCAATTCAATGTGAAATAAAGACTTAAACATAAGACTGGAAACCATAGAACTCCTAAAATGACTCAGCAAGTTGTCCTCTGTCTGTTTTGAAGTTCTAGCTTATATTCGAGCAAGCTTCTTATTTTTACCTTCTCTCTGATTACTAAGGAGTTCACTTTCCCTTTGTCTTGACTGAAGTATACGGAGGGTGCTACCCATGTCGTGATTTGCCCACATAAAATCTTTCTGAAAGACAGAGTCGAAGCAATAGCACAGTGGTAGGACGTTTGCCTTGCAAGTGGCTGATCCAGGCCCACCCTTGGTTCGATCCACAGTGTTCCATATGGTCCCCAACCCAGGAGTGATATCTGAGCACACAGACAGGAGTAACCCCTTAGCGTCACAGGGTGTGGCCCCCAAAACAAAAAATAAATAAAATCTTTTTTATATCCTATGAGACCTTTCTATGATTGTTGACTTTGTGGCTACTAATAATCAAACCACTGTAGTTAAAGTACAGTGGTTAGTAGTACACATGTGCCATACGTGGGTTTGAATTCTGATACTACATGGATTCTAAGCATCATAGAGTACTAAAAGTTCTTGAGCATTAAAGGGATGGTCTGAGTATCTCTAGCACTGTAAGGTCTTAGATGCATTGTCTAACTTTTGGGCCCTTCCATTGAATACTAACCCAATTGCCTTAAACTCACCAGTGCACCTCCCTACCCCTTTGAACATCCTTAGTCCTGCTTGGGAGTCATAAAATCCATTATAAGCAGTAAGTTTTTGAGGAGACATACCCATTAGAATTATAGCCAACATTGATTTCCGGAAACTATTCTGTGTTGAGGGTAGAAACCAGGTCCAAAAAAGACAAGGCCTCTTGCCACTTGAGTCATATTCCCCAATCTTAATCTGTGTTTTAAAAGTTTGAAATCCTGATCTGATCTTAGATCTACTTGGATCACTTTTCCAGACTCTCTTCTGTGTGTGCATTTTATTGTTTGCTGGTTCCCACTCAGACTACCTTATATTGAGAGAGTATATTATTTACATAAAGTATTCACCCCTACTGCTCTTTTCCTACTCATTCTTTTAGATGCTATTGTCTCAGGAGTATTTCCTTGGCCCATTTACTGAATTGACTTTTCATTCATTGTCAAAACACAGACTTAATATGGTGCATCATTTATTAAAGCAAGAAGGTTGTTCTCCTTCAGTTCATCTTCACCCTCCTCAATGTCCTCACTTGAGAGATGCACATGGAATTCCTCTTTTAGTTGTGACAACATTTTGTTAGGAATCTAAAGGACAGTACAAATGTCACATGGAGGCCCTTCCTCCTTCAACTGTGACTGGTATAGTGCCACTTCCTGCTACCATTTCTGAGAGTTGTCAGAGCGCCTCTCTCCGTGCTGAAAGGAGGGGAATTCAGCCCCTGGGTTCATTTGGTTTAGGGACAAAATTCTGACAGTTCTGTCAGAGGTGTGAATCTCTTACTAGCAACTAACAAATCCTGACAAGATGGACTTGATCATCCTCCGCAGCCTTGGGTGAGAGAGAAGTCTGTGGTGAGATTGGAGACAAGTCAGACTTCAACATGGAACTTTCTGGAAGGCAGAGGAGTTTGGGCTTGACAGCAGTGTGTGTATGAGCACATACACATATGCAGACAGATGCACACTACTTTCTGAGACTGTATAATTTAGAAAATTTGGTTTGGGTTCTCGCTGCATAGAAGTTCTCAAACAATTGTCAGATGCTTTTTCAGCAGATCCAGGTCAATGCACTTAATCTGACACGAAATCAACAAGCCTGCATTTTCTGTGGAAACCGGTCCAAACAGTGGGAACTGCCAAGATACGGCATCTCATCTGTTCTGAGACTGACACTGGTCGACAGCCATTTGCAAGAGGACATGGTAAAGTCACAAGTGGGGAGACTTGATTAAAACCATGACAGGAGCTCTTAGAAGGATAGAGAAGCACATTGTGGGGTATCCCAGGAAATTCCATGAGGAAAGTGCAGTCCAAGCTGTTCTTTGGGTTTTACTCTCGAGTTTTGCCTGTGCACATGACATTGCAGTTTCAGTGAAATACTCCTGATGACTTGTCAACCTATTTTCTCATTCTATCTTTGATGCTGATATAAAAGTGGCACTGAAAGGCATAACCCTGGAGATGTTGTTAGTTATCTCTTTTGAGCTTCTCTTTGGGCAAAATGAAATAGATTAACTTAATATAACTTTTGAAAGAGAAGAAAGGTAGAAAAGAAAAGGAGGAGAAAGTAGAGAACTATAAAGGATTCTTGAAGATGTTAGAGACACAGCTATGCTTCTACCTGCAGGCTTGACAGTTTTAAAAAAGATGGGTAGTCAAAACTTGATAGCTCATTAGGCCACTACACATAGGCATTTGAATGTTAAAGTTTTAGGAGAGTAAAGCTAATGAGAGTTTCATGGGCAACTGTTACACAAATGATAAAAAAGAAATACAAAAACTTCTTAAAGAATCTCCATGCAAATCAGAATGGTGCACAATGATAATCAGGGTGATTAAGCCACTTTAATCAAAGACTCTATTAGAATGTATATCCCAGAGGTGAAAGGCCTTTATTAGTTCATGGTACCACCCCAATTCCAGAGCATTCATCACTCAACTCACAGTATCTTTGTTAAAGAAAAATCCCTATTTGAAATTATGTGGCTTGCAAGGAGTGGGAATAGTCTGGGGGAGAAATAAGAGATAAGGAAAAGAACTTGAACTTGAAAAAAAATGACAAAAAATGGAATGGGTCAAAAGGCAAAGGATAACTAACTCTGTTTATCTCCCAAGTTGAGATGGTCCAGGAGTATCTTAGTTCCTGCTATTACTTTGGATCACGTGAAAAGTTTGTAAGATTGAATAAAATACTTAGAAATAGCAAAACATAGTTATAAACAATGGGATAAACTTTTTAAAAATATAATTTAGGTGATTCGTGAAACATTTAGAAATCCCCTATTTGTATGCTTATCGAGTGCAGATAACATGCTTGACATGTTTATGTGTCCCAGAATTGGTCATTAAACTCTCTGCTTGAAAATTCTACTTGGAAATAAAATAAGACTCACTGCTTCTTTATCAAAACTTAAGCTTCCATCTGTTCTATGTACTCTCCAGACTTCTTTTGCCCACCTCTGCAGTAATAGTATCCAGTTTTAGCAGGAATCAGCCTACCCACTCATTTTTCCTTTTCATCCATGTTCAATCCACCATGCTCCACACTCCTGTTCCTTTTCTGCTACTCCCTACAACATCTTGGTTAACAGCTTTTCTCATGGGCAAATACGTACATCCCTCAACAATTTCCTATTTTCTATACTTGCACCTTAAGGCCATTTTCTATTCATGCACCATCTGAGTGATCCTATGGAAGTTCAATTAAGATTGAAACTTCATCTATTCACTTAATTGAGGGTTCACACCATGATCACATGATGATAGTTTCACCCCATCTGGTGCCTCACCACCTCTTCAGACTCCCCCACTTCTGGTCTCCACCTTATTCATCACTTTATTCATTCTGCTCTATACCTCACTCAGCACCTCATTCTACTTAAATGTTTCCTGCTGAGAAGCGATTCCTCTTATGAAGATTATCTGTCCAACTATTTCTCTTCTTCTCCTTCTTCCTTTCTCTTCTGCGAGTTTTCTTTATTGACATGCCATTGTTTGACATGATGCACTGGTAGTGTGTTAGGATAATGGTGAGAATCATCAAAGTAATAAATTTAGTGAGATAGGAGGGATGGATAATGATGAAGATAATGATGAAGAGAGAAAGGACCCAGGGTGTTGGAAGAGAATAAGAAAGAGTGGAAATGCTCATGAGGATTTTCTCAAGTGTAACAGGTGCTTCCAGGCTGCAGCTAAAGCTGAGACTCACAGAACTAGCAGGTAGGAATTAAATACCCAACTTTCAGCTATTGGAATTAAATAGAAACATTGACTCCTCATCATCTTGATTTGAGGAGGAGGGAGGGATTTCAATTTGGCTTATGTTAATGGCAGAATTTAGATAAATAGTTTATTTTTATTTTGTTTGGGAGCCACACCCAACTATGCACAGGGATTATCCCTGGCCCGGCACTCAGGGATCACTTCTGGCTATGCTTGGTGGACCCATATGTGGTACCAGGGATTGAGCCTGGACTGGTCATGTAAAAAAATGCCCTACTTGGTGTGCTATCAGTCTGGAGTTGGATAAATATTCTTTTCAAAAGAAGGCACAGCTCAAAAGTTGTTTGTCTCTTTCTGTGAGTCTCTTTTCTCTAGGAAGAAGAATATGATTGACTGAGATAGTCAGTATGCTGGACAAGTCCCAAGACAAGCGATGTTTCCCCATGACTCAATTTACCCATCTGTAAAAGCAGAATAACACTAGTTATTTCCCTTCTGGAATTTCAGAAAGATAAAATATGCCAAGTGGAAAGGGGTTAGGGCAGTACATGGCAGAATAAGATCAGTGAACAGGTTTGCTGGTAAGTTGAGGGAATGGCTCTCAAGCAGAAAATACACGTGGAAAATTCCTTTGGCCAATGATTTTGAAAGTTGCTAGGGGGATTGAGCAGACCATTTTCTCTAATACTCTCGCTTCACTTGAGAACAGAGTTGGTTAATGATTAGGCCCTATAAAATTTTCCATGTCATGCGCCTTTTCCCCACCAGGCAATAGAAAGTAATTAAGAATTATGGGAAGCAGATTCCGAGAGAGGGAAAGCATGCCTTTCTAGGGACAAGCTCCAAACCCTAACGAGGTTATTGGCACAGGTGTCTCCTGCAAATAAATTAATGGGAAGGCAGATCCAATCATTAATCTGTCATCCAAACTTGGTGTTTAGAGTCATTTGGGGAGATGGGGCTTCCTTTGGCCAACCTCACTGGTGTCTGGAGCAAAGATTAGAAAGCGCAGTGATTTCATTAGGATAACAAGGCTGTTAAAGAACAATCTGGCTCTTTAGATGGTATTTATAAAGCATTTCAAAGAAAGTGGGTTCTGACAGCTGCTGTCACTCCCTCACACGGAAACTGCAGTGATTTATTGGTACAGCAAGGGAGCTGTTATGATCCTTATTTGTAAAAGTTTTACATGCACTACCTGTCTATCTTGACTGTTGCAAACTTTCCAAAGACAAATGTACTCAACTGAAGGAGTTCATGGTCTGGGCATGAAGTTCTGATTGAACTGCATCTGATCAAATTTCATATACATGGTATCATATCTTATCCCAAGGCTTTATTGGAGAGAAGCTGGTGGGTATAGTTGATTCTGCCTATAGATTATATACCAACACGTCTTGGCTGGCATTCTCCAGTGGAGGCTCTTTTCACTGGCTGCCATATGAATCATTAGTGTAGATAGATGCCCACTGGTTTTCAACAGGAGGATACATTATTCTGAAAAAATCAGTGCTGCCTAAGAGTCAAGTAAATTAGGATGAAATCTGTTATTTCTAGTTCTAGTGAATGATGTTTTGTAGGCAGCAGGGCATAATCCCTCCCAATATTAGTCAAATGACAATTGACTTTGTTCTAGTGGAATTAAGTTAAATTATTTCTTTTCTCTATTCACTGGTGTAGGAATATGGGACCTTGAAGGCATCATTGAATAGAATAAAGAGTTCTTTGCTTAGAACTACCTCACACTCTTGGTCATTTGTCTATTGGAGGCCTCTCAGTGACCAGGTGACATTTGATCTCCCTGGGCTTTCTGACTCCATGGTAAAAGGAATGGATGTAGGTGAGAAGGTTCCTAAGGTCCCACTCCAAAACAGAAGGAGTTCCCACTGCACCACCATGGACATCTAGTTAGCAGTAAGAGTATGTGGGGTTTAGCAATGAGAGAATCCATTTACTGCTAGAAGTGAGGAAAGGGGAGTGGATTTTTTGAAACTGTTTTCATGCCTATAGCGATTGACATGATCAAGTAAACCCTGGTTTGATCTCCAATATGCCATATGATCCCCCAAACTCTACCAGGAATGATTCTTAAATGCAGGGCAAGGAGCAATTCTTGAGCATTTCAGGGTGTGGTTCTGAACCAAAACAAAACAAAATCTCAGTGGTGAAGAATGGAAGAGCTTTCAAATTTTTTTTTTAATTTTGAGAACAAAGATGCAAAGAAAGAGGACAAGGTAAAGTTACAGTGGAAGGACAATTACCCATAAACAGAAATCACATAAGTCTCCTTGCTGATGTCTTAACATTGACTTTTCAGCCAAAGAATATTAAGAAAAATAAAACAGAACCCATGCATAATTACTTTGTCCCTCAGTCCCTGGATTGTGATACATATTTCCTAGCAGCATATAAAGTGTTGTAAAGCCATAAAACTTTATGTATCTTCTTAAATATTGAAGGCATAGTACTTCTTTACATTTCCATGTATGTGCATATTAGTTTAAGTTAGAGCTTTCAAATTTTGATAAAAGTCTAGTCAATGGTAGCCTTTGATGGATTTTTCTTTCTTTTTTTTTGGGGGGGGGAAGCTCAGGAAAGGTTTCTTTCAAAGAAAACATTCATATTTCTATGTGCTTAATTTCTACATTTCAGTGGACTGTGGGAGACAAAGGAATACAGTGCCAATTATACTTCCCATATACATTCATCTGTGTGAGTATATCCATGTGTATTAGGTAGAGGTTAAGTACCTTTAAAATTATTTTTTGATCTTAAAGGAGTTCTGTGGGACAGATGAATTCATTCCAGTTTAACACGTGAGAGAACAATGAAGATCAGCAGTGTTAATACTCAGGAATAAAATGAAAAGTTAGGATGTTATCTTAGAAAAATCAGAACTACACAATGACATATAAAACTAATAATTGCGCCAAGTTAGTCTTGTGAAATTTGGTAGTTTGGTTCTGGGAGTAGGTCTTAGCAGTCAGAAGGTGCTTATTTTTTCTTTTACTGAGAATTCCTACTCTTCTGACGATGGGTGTTTGTAATCGAGAGAGAACTTAGGATCCCTTAGTCCCTTGGGTCTAGTATATTCACTGTGGTAACCTCAACTCCTTATCTATATAAGACGCAGTCAGGACAGGGTGCTGAAAAGAGAAAGTTATAGGTATAATACTTCTCAGTAACAATATTGAACAACATTGCAAACCACAGTATTAAAAGGAAAAAATGGAAGAGGGACACACACATACACACACACACACACACACACACACACAGGGTGGGGTGAAGAACATGTTTACCCCAGAACCAGGTAGGTCAGAGGGTAAACAAGAGGGAAAGAGTTAAAGAGGGAAAATGAGAATTTCGGTGGCAATAAATGTGCATTGGTAAAGGGCTATATACTGTATGACTGAAACTCAGTCATAAACAACTTTGTCTCTTTGGGAAAAGAGAACTGTATCATGAACAAACTTGTAACTATGGTATTTAAATAAAATAATTAAAAAATAAAAGAAAATAGCAGAGATAGGGACACCAGCTTGATGGAGTATAGTTTTGTTTCTAGTGGCTCCAATGCCTCCCCAGAACTTGACTTTTGCATCAACTTTTTGAATGTGACTAGGTCAAATAATTATGTTAAACCAGATTGGTCTATGTCACAGCACAAACTCTTAGTGTCTTGCTGACCAACTCTTTCTAAGGAGAGCTGATGTCCTGTTCTGAACTACCCCTTTGCAAAGTCCAGGAAACAAGGATTTGATGGCTCCAACCAATTCCCAGTTAGACTCAGTCTGGGAATTAGCACTGAAATAGAAATGTGTGCCCCATCCCAACTCACCCCAAAGGTCACTTTGTGTAAGTCACATGGAGATCCTGGGCCAGTTTCTTATTTACAACTTTCTGGGAAATCCTGGTCAGAGTTACCAAAAGCTGCACTAGTTTTTGACCACATATACTAGTCCATGACAAATGAAATTCACCACTGCTACACTGGGGATCATTTGTTATGTAGCAATGAATAATGAAATCACCTGAGGATAAAAAGGAAGGGAAGACTGCATCTAGTACAATGTGCTGCCCAATTTTATTTTTAGTCATTGGTATGGTGATTTATAAGGAAAATAGACACAGAAGCAGAAGAACAAAAAAGCAGGACATTTTTTTTTCTGGCATGATTCTTCCTCCAGCTTGTGTGACATAGACTGTGGACATCCCACTGGCCTTTGCCTCCATTACTGCAGAAAGAAAAATTGACTCAACATTAATTATACTAATAAATGGCAAAGCTCACTTGAGCTTTTGCCTATCAGTCAGATGTCACATTTGTCATTGGGCTTGCAGACATTGATGTGGCCAGTGTCTTAGATCAATGGACAGATGACGAGGCTATGAATGATCATAAGCTCAGTTGTCAGCATTATCCCTTGTAGTGCACTCCAGGGTCTGCAGATAACCTGAAAGGTCACGTCGATCGTTGCCACCTGCTATGACGTGTGTTCCAAATGCTCCCAGACAACGTGGCATTTCTGAAGCTGGGGAAGAAGTTGGACACAATGTCAGCCTGACAGTTGATGATGTATCATAGCACACTGCTGGACTTGGATGTAAGGACAGTTCTTCCACATCTTTGAAAGACAGGCCAGAATTGCTTCCTGCTTCCCTTTGTATTCAAGTTCTGGCCAAGTGTGATTTTCAGTAACAGCTATAAGTTGACCCAAGTTCACTTGCCCTGATGTCCAGCACTTGTGGGATCTCCCAACCCCATTGCAAACATAATGGCAAAGCCCCTTGTTTTCTACTTGAAAGGAGAATGTACAAATTGGTGAAAAGCCTGAGTGTCTCATGCACTTTAAAGGAAATGTGGTTTAGTGCTTTTATAATACATATAGTAACTTCAACTAATTGCCAAAATAAAGTTTGCTCCCTCTGGCTTTAATGAACAGATTAGCAGCACTAGCATTAGCAACACCATTTGCATAAAATTAATTTGCAAAAGCCCTTAAAAATAGTGTTCCAAGTGGCTTCAACATGCTCCCTGCCTGCTTACGCTATTAATTTGCTAAGTAAACCTTTCTTTTTTAAGTAGGTCAAAAGTGAAGCCTCAGTCCAGCTCCAGAGAAATTATGGCAAAATTCTAAAATGAACAAAGTTTCTTTCAGACAGATTCTGCCATTTGGGGGTAGTGAAACATCTGTCTGAAGGTTAACCCAAGTGATCCGAAGGTAAAGCAAAAGACTGTTTTCCTAGTTACATTAGAATCCATTTCTGCTCGATGGGATGGTGTTGAAAAGTTGTTGAAAGATGGAACTCTGTAAATATAAACCAGATCAAGTATTTTGTTTGTCAAAGAATGGGGGGGGGTCCTTTCCCTTTATTCTTAAAAAATTATAAACACAGGTGTAATTTGCTATTTTAAGCCTGCTGGCATTGTCTAAATCATTCCTTAAATTAACAACTCCCCAACTTATTTATTAATAGGTTTGCAAAATATTTTGATAAGTTATACTGTAAATTAAATGAAGGAAATAAAACACACAAGAATATCAAGATTTAGGGACCAGAGCGGTGGTGCAAGCAGTAAGGCATCTGCCTTGCCAGCACTAGCCTAGGACAGACCAATGTTTGATCCCTGGGCATTCTATATGGTCCCCCAAGCCAGGAGCAACTTCTGAGCACATAGCCAGGAATAACCCCTAAGTGTCACCAGGTGTGGCCCAAAATCCCCCCCCCCAAAAGAATATCAAGACTTAAATTTGAATATTTGGGAGGGAGGTACGATTAACAGTTTCTTCTGCCAGATCTCAGGGTTTTTAAAAACATAGTGATTAAAATGCTATGATTTTTAAGACAAACTAATAAATAAATGAAACAGTAGAGTGAAGAGTGAATTCAGAAACAGCATGTACACATGGGAATATTTGACATGGTAATGTTAGAATTTAGGTGCATTTGGAAAAGTGTTGGAAAATTAATTCCTCATTTATATTAGACCAGTACTTCACACAATTCATACAAATTTAAATTGAATTAAAGAGTTTAGGTTAAGATTAAGACATTGTTCCAAGTAAATATAGGAAGAGAATTACAGAAGTTTTCTTAAACAAAAAAAAAAAATGGAAAAACTATGAAAAAGGAAAGGAATTCATTTGAGAAAATCACGTTTTAAAACCTCTGTCAGTGCTGGAGCGGTAGCACAGCAGTAGGATGTTTGCCTTGCACACGGCCAACCCAGGACTGATCCAGGTTCAATCCCCAGCATCCCATATAGTCCACCCAAGCCAGGAGCAATTTCTGAGTGCAGAGCCAAGAATAATTCCTGAGCGTCACCAGGTGTGGCCCAAATAAAACAAAACAAAACAAGAAAATCACTGTGTCATTAGAAAGAAAAAAATTCAAAGATATAAAAACATATTTACACTATGAATAGGAGAAAAAAACACAATACATTTTGAAACAATTTTTAAAAAAGCAGCAAAATCAAAGGTTAGGAATAGCAACTTACAGAAAAGAAAATGACAAATAGTAAACAATACAAAGGCATATCCAGTCTCATCCGTAGTCAGAAAAGTTGAAAGGAAAATTATTAGTAAATACTATTTTTCACTCATCAAGTTGAAAAAACATCATGTAATGATAAGGATAAGGATAAATTTTATCCATATCCAGTTGGTGGGAGATATAGAACTTTCCTGGTGGACAAGTAGAACGTACCTATTAAAATTAGAGTTTAGGGCTGGAACAATAGTACAGTATGGCTGACCCAGGTTCCATCCCTTACAATTTTCTAAGCACCACTGGTGTGGTCCCCCCAAAAAACATTAAAATTTAAAAAATAAAAAGGAAGGAAATACAATTAAAATTTCAGCTGATATATATTTTGCTCAAATTATCCATGTACTCTAAGAATCACGTGGAAGAATATTTGTCTTCTGCAGTGATTTTAGCATAAGTTATTTGAATTATGTAAATACCCCAGAGTAAAAGTAGAAATCATGTTCCCTCTAAAACTTTAGCTATATATGTAATGTAATTTTAAGAGAATTCATGGAAATATTACTTGTCATAAAAGATGAGAAACACCCTCTCTCCATTCATTTGGAGACTACAGTATATATTGTGAAAGATCCATATGAAAAAAGTATGCAGTCGTCTAGAAGAATGATATAATAGCTCTGTGTGCTAATAGGAAACAAGATTCTTGGGACAGAACTAAAGTTCAGACAGTGTGGTGTAGACTCCAGTTTCAAAAAGATCATATTTGCATATATAGTCTTATATATAGTCTTCATGTCTCTATATTATTGTATCAGTTCATTAAAAATATACTATATATTCATAAGTTACCTTTGAAATGCTATACAAAGAAATAATATGAAAGCGAGGTTTCTCAGCATCGTGTTATTTTTTGTCCTTTGAACATTTTCTATCACAGTTGTATAAAATTAAAATTAAATATATTACTTTTTGAAGAAAATCATGTACTACAAATTAAAAGTACTACCCATGGTATAAAATCTGAAAAGATTTCAAAAGAATGAAAGAAACCTGTGTGTAGTGACAGAAATATACTTGGTTCACAGTTTACTGTGTTGGAAATGCTTTTAAGAGAGAACACAGGTACTAAGTATTTGTCTTGCATACAGCTGCCACTACTTTGAGACCACTGCTGGGATCACTCCTGAATTTAGGGCCAAGAATAGTCCCTGTCCAACACTGCAGGGTACAGCCTAAACCATAGTCGTCCCACCAAAACTGTATGGGGTAATTTAAAAAGCATGTCAGGGAATACATGTACTTCGTGATCATGACTGTTAAGGGAAAAAATATAGGCTGCTATATACATATGTATAAATATACATATTTATGCAATATACAGATATATATTAATAATTCACACACAAACATAATAAACCTATTTCGGCTGATCTAGAAACTTCTACTTCCCATTCTGAGCATAGGGAGCCCACACAAGCAGTGTTGCATTGGGGTGAGGTGGAGCAATAATTCCTCTTTTAGTGAAACAAATAGTTTTTATTTTGTAAATAAAACTGACTCAGAGAAATGTGAAGGGACAGAGACAGCTACATGTGTAAGGGAGAAGAACACTAGCTTCTTCAGAATGGAAAAAATTCCAACAATTCCTATATCTCTGCGATTTTTGTATAAAGTACATTTATTCAGGAGCATAGCAGTGAGCTCTTTTTGGAAGGTAGAAAAAAACAGTTCAAATCTATTATTAACTACCTCATTGGCTTGTTTAAAACACAACTAGGGGCCCTGGAGAGATAGCACAGTGGCGTTTGCCTTGCAAGCAGCCGATCCAGGACCAAAGGTGGTTGGTTCGAATCCCGGTGTCCCATACGGTCCCCCATTTCTACCAGGAGCTTTTTCTGAGCAGACAGCCAGGAGTATCCCCTGAGCACTGCCGGTATGGCCCCAAAAAACAAACAAACACACACACAAAAAAAAAACCACAGCTAAGAAAATGAAATGTCTTCAGCAATTGTTTTTGCTAACTCCTTATTGACTTTAGCTACTGAGTATTTAACTAATTGAACTCACTTCTAAAATTCAAGACCTTTCTCGTGACTCAGTCTCTAAAAAGAGAGTTTTTATGTTTTGTAAGAAAGAGAATAAAGCTCCATTTTGATAGTACCCCAGGTTACAACTTGCTATACTCCCATGGGGTTCAGTTAGGACTCTTTAAAAGGAATATCTAGTCTATTCCTTAAGTCTTGTATTTTCAAATTGAAGTAACATGGTGTTACAGCAATATATAGATTTCAGGGGGGGTGTTATTGAAAATCAGTCAGTGTGTCTGCTACATCAAGTTCACACTCCAAGTGCAATTCCGTCTTCGGCATACCAGGATCAGTTTTTTGATAGATAGAGCTGAAGCAGAAAAATCACTGTAATGAAAATGATAGCGCGTCAGGTCTAACTCTCCCAATCTTTAGTTCCATCTCACTTTCCATCTCTCAAAGCCCCAAGTCACCAGACCTCTCTTCTCCTGGTTCTCCTCTTAAAGAATATCTCTCAAATGGACTTGTATTGTGTGTATTGAGTCTTTCAATTTGACTTTCTCTGCTTGATGTAATTCATTTTGCAGTTCATGCATTAGTAATTCTTTTCTTGTTATGACAGAATAGCCATTGCATGGATCTATAGCTTATTTCTCCTTTTACCAGATAATGACCATAATTGTGTTGATTTCTGACCACTAGGTGAAAACCTCTTCATTCAAATATGTCATTTAATAAAAAAAACTTACATTTATTTTTCTTGGTAAAATATTTAAGAGAGTGTTCTCATTTGTCACAGAACAAGCAGGTTTAATTATCTATAAAGCACCAATCTACATTCTCAATGTACTCCCACCAGCCACATATGGAAAGGCCAGAGGTTACCTGACGAGTGGGTAATAGAAGGAAGTTTTCCAAGAAATTGGTTCTCTTTTCAATCTGTAGGGCTTAGGTAGCTCACTGGGTTGTAGTTTGCAACTCCCCCATGACAGCAGGTGAGGTTCATTGTCTCTTCCTGTGTTTTTCGCTGATTCTTTTTTTTGTTTGTTTTGTTTTTGTTTTTGGGCCACACCCGATGACGCTCAGGGGTTACTCCTGGCTATTCGCTCAGAAATCACTCCTGGCAGGCACGGGGGACCATATGGGGAACCGGGGGATCGAACCGCGGTCCGTCCTAGGTTAGCACAAGGCAAGGCAGGCACCTTACCTCCAGCGCCACCACCCGGCCCCCTCGATTCTGAAATTAAAATGTTCTTGAAGGCAGCTCAAGTGTCTCTTGTTGGGCTGTAGCCAGGGTTCCCTGAGCTAGTGCTGACTAGTGGAAAAGAGAGAACCCTTCTCTCTCCTCACATCTGGCATGTGGACTAAGATGTCAATTTCCTGCCCTCCACTGGTCAGGGAATTTCTACTCCCCTTTACCAATAAGCCTGCCATGTTCCCCCTTTCCCACCTTGTCTAGTTGCACTCAGGGTAGTAGGTAACTTCCCCCTTACTGAGCATTGCTACCTCAGTTTAGCTAGGTTCTCTTATAGTCAGTTCTATCTGCATCTTAATCTGTCCTGGGAATTAACCTTGCTATTGGGAACAGAAAGGAATGGAATCTGATGAAAGCATTTTTAAATATTAGTGTGATAAGAGCAGTATAGGGTAATTCCTTTTGTGGTGTTTTGCTTGGGAGAGGAGAGCATACTTAAGTGTTCCCTTCAGGGGAACACCTGAAGGGCTTGATCCCATCTCTATAGTCAGAGATCCCTCCTGGTAGTGCTCAGGGGACCATGTGTTGGATGCTATATGGGCAGCAACTTATCTACCATTCTGTCTTTTTGGCCCTGGAAGACTTTCATTAAAAAGTTACAGTTCAGGGGTGATGGGAGGACACCATTGGTGGTGGATATGCCCCTGATTCAATGTCACTATGTACCTAAAATATTTGTAATCCACTTTGGTCAAAATAAAAATTATTTAAAAAATATGGCCCGGGAGATAGCATGGAGGTAAGGCGTTTGCCTTTCATGCAAAAGGTCATCGGTTCGAATCCCGGTGCCCCATATGGTCCCCCGTGCCTGCCAGGAGCAATTTCTGAGCATGGAGCCAGGAGTAACCCCTGAGCACTGCCGGGTGTGACCCAAAACCAAAAAAAAAAATAAATAAAAAGAGACCCAAAGTATAAAATGGGCTGTTATATTGCCAGGACAGAGTGGGCTAAGGGTGGAGTTATAGGATGAATGCTGGGAGTTTTGGTGGAGGGAGATCAACACTGATGATGAGAAAGGCCCTAATTCACTGTCATTGTATGCCTGAAATCCAACTTGTAATTCACAATGGTTTCAATAAAAATTATTTTAAAAAATGTTATAGCTCAGACATGAAAAAAGTTTAGTTTTTCAGACTTAG
Organism: Crocidura indochinensis; assembly: GCA_004027635.1. Classification (NCBI taxonomy): domain Eukaryota; kingdom Metazoa; phylum Chordata; class Mammalia; order Eulipotyphla; family Soricidae; genus Crocidura; species Crocidura indochinensis. The sequence continues at coordinate 34,942 of PVKC010000254.1, read as the reverse complement.
CAATATTTCTTAGTAATAATATTTAAAAGTATTATGCAGGGGCCCGGGAGATAGCATGGAGGTAAGGTGTTTGCCTTTCATGCAAAAGGTCATCGGTTCGAATCCCGGTGCCCCATATGGTCCCCTGTGCTTGCCAGGGAGCAATTTCTGAGCATGGATACAGGAGTAACCCCTTTGCACTGCCGGGTGTGACCCAAAAACCAAAAAAAAATAAAATAAAATAAAAATAAATAAAAAAATAAAAGTATTATGCAAAGAGCCTTCAAGATCATTTCTGAAATTAAGACATCTATGGCTAACAGCATTTAAAGGAAAGGATTTTTTCTGATTATAAAAATAATTAAGATGTTTATTGAAAAATTGGTAAAATATAGAAAACTACGGATAAAGATAACCCTAAGATAATATTCTAATTGGTGTATTTCTGTTAACTTTTTTTTTTTTTTTTTTGGTTTTTGGGTCACACCTGGCAGTGCTCAGGGATTACTCCTGGCTCCATGCTCAGAAATTGCTCCTGGCAGGCACGGGGGACCATATGGGGCACCAGGATTCAAACTGATGACCTTTTGCATGAAAGGCAAACGCCTTACCTCCATGCTATCTCCCGGAAATTACATAATTCTTATTTATCATGTGTATAAGTATTGTATTATAGTATGTCTTAAAATCTAACTTCAATTATAAGCATTATCTCCTATCAGTCTAACAGCTAAAAGTATCTTTTTTGCTGTTTGTATATGAAATTTTTGGTTTTTGCTAATCTTTCTTTGGGAGAACAGGACCTGAAGTGCTCAGAAGTTACTTACAGCTCTGTACTCAGGGACCACTCCAGACTGGTTGGGAAAGACCATGTATGGTGCAAGGATTGAACCTGGGTTAGCTGCATGCAAAACAAGCACCCTAGCCACTGTAAAATCGCTCTGGCCCCATGACTATTTTTATACATTTATTGTCCTTGTACTTACTTTCCTAATCTAGGGGTATATAGGAGGATATTTGTTTTCAATATTATAAACCACAGCGAAGGGAACATCTTTATCAAAGTCATTTTACTTTCCTGGGTTCCAAGCTGGGGTGTCTCCCAATGGAGTGGCTCATTGTACACTCACATCTGTTGCCACATGATGTTGCAAAAAGGATTAATAGGCACCCTTACCAACAGCCAGAGTGTGATTACACATCTGTAAAATGCAAATGGTAACCAGCCTAATTAAGGAGTGAACCAGTCACACCTGAAACCACTTATGCAAATAGCTTCGTTCCTTAGAGACCCACTCAGGTGTATGGACACACACCTGGAGCCTCTCAGGGACCCCCCCCCCCTCTAGTCTTGAAAAAGTCTTGTTTACGTTGCCCTTGTGTAATATGTTGGCTTGGAGGAAAATGCAAACGATATGCAGACTTCTTTCATCAAGATATTTATCATTTCTGTTCATCTATCATTGCCTTTGGCCAACCTCTCTGGCTGAAGTTTAAAGGTCCCATTGGGTCTCTGTCATCTACCTGTAGAATTCTCTGACTGCTCTGCTATTGATTTATCCATTTTGGAATCCCTTCTCATTGATTCATTAGCCTATACATCTTCTGGTGGCCAGCTCCTGTCTATAAAAGGGGGCCGGAAGAACCATTCACTCTTGTGTATTTTATAGCTCACTGACATTCATGAACTGACTTTCCTATTTATCCAATGTTAGTTTTAATGCTAATGGATGTTACATGTCTGGCCTTGGTCTTTGTGCATGTTTTAACCCTATTTGTGATAAAGGATCACAAACTAGGATCATCAAATTCACACTAGAAGAAAAAATGTCATACAGGGTCCATGCTACATAAAGGAAAAATAGGACCAGAAATAGATTCCTAGAGAGAGAAATGAGATATTTTCTTCAACAGCACTGGCCTTGATGAGGCCAGGGGATATTTGTGGTGGAAGGTGGGGTACAAAAGAAGAGATTGATATGGAGACACCATCTTCCCAGAAATTTCTTTCTATCTCATAACCCAGGGTCTAAAACACCTAAAATTTGTCCTCCAAATCCATCTTCCCTCATGGGCCTGTGTGAGTTTCTTTCCGGAATTTTTCTCACCTCAACCTAATGACCACTGTGGTGTTTTGTGTGTGTGTGTGTGTGTGTGTGTGTGTGTGTGTGTGTGTGTGTGTGTTTTGAGGGGGGGTCGGTGCATGGGAGTTGAGCCGTGAAACTGTCCCTCCATGTGTTATAAGGCCAATTATTATCACCATATGGGTAGAGAAAGGGGTCAAGTCACAGGCTGGAGAGTGAGTATGCAAAGACTGGAGCATCAATATAAAATGAAGAGAATAGGATGCAGACTTTGTAATAATTTCTGGTTCACTTACACTTCTAAAAATTATTTCTAGGGGCTGGAGCAGTACTACAGCCCCTTTGCACATGCCTGACTTGGGTTCAATAACTGGTACCTTATATGGTTTCCCGAATCTGCCAGGAGTGATCCCTGAGTTCAGAGCCAAGAGTAAGCCTTTAGGACCATAAGTTTTGACTGAATACTCAAAACTAAAGAAAACAAAAATAAATTTAAGAAATCAAAATTATTTTCAAGGTATACTTCCATTCTTGGGCCAAGCTTTGGAGACTCAACCTCCAATCACCAATTACCATGGGTGCCTGCTTAAACAATCTAGTTTCTGGCCCCAATCCTCAAGAGCTTCGGGTACACTGCTGTCTGAGCCGGCCTATGCATTTTTAAAGACCTAAAAGTGGTTTTGAGGTGTGGAGTCCGTGAAACCCCACAGATTTAACATGCCCCCAGGAGACAGCCCTAAAGTCATTACACAGCATTCTCTGTGCTGAGGGGAATAAAGGACATTTCTACAAAACCAGACATAAAAAATCTCAGGGGCTTTCTGCCCAACTCTATGCTCCCCTGGGAGGTCGAAGATGGCAACAAACATTCAAAACATTCTGACACCAATTTTTCCCATTTTTCTTGGGAGGTGGATTATGAGCCCCATCACAAAGCCAATCTCCCTCTTTCATATCCCAGTTCACATCTGACAAACAATAGCCTCCCCCAGAAGGATGAGGCAAAGTACTTAGCAGATTCAGTCCCTGTGTTTTCCAAGTCAAATACATAATAAAAGAAGATCTATTATAGAAACACACCTGTTTATTTCAGCCTCCTTCTGAAGTTGTATGTATGGAGGTGACAATGAAAAAAGTAGAAAGTCTGCATAAATCAGTCAAGACAAAGGAAGCAAGAATCATGTCTGGAGGAGTGATTCTTGTTTTGGAAGCTGGAGAAGGGATAGAGAAGTGGTTCCTGACTTAGTCAACCCAGGAAAACTAGACTCAGTTGTTTACAGGGCAGGCTATGAGGAGCTTCTTGTGCCCAAGAGGACAAGTTGGAAACAGGTGGGGATGATGCCAGGGTTTGTTGACATTTTTCTTGAGGAGGAGTGAGACCCTCTTTTATTTTTCCATCTGTGTAGTCTTCCCAAGGTCCAGAGTTATCTTCTAGACCCTATCTTTATTTTTCAGTGCCCATTCCAAGGCACTACATTCTATAACAGCTGTCTGAGAGGCTGATATAGAGACCCAAATGCTAAGAATGTATTCTCCCAAAATGAAGATCCAAGTTTCCTTTCTCCTTGATAGCCAAAATGCAGATTGACATCAGAAATAGAACAGGTGCTATGGTGCTTATCTTGCATACAGCCAACCCCAATTCAATAACTAGCAGCACATTGCGTCCTTCTAGGAGTGATGACTGAACACAGAGCCAGGAGTAAGTACTGAGCATATGGATGCCAGGGATTTATTTGTAGATGTGATCAAAACAAAGAAAAACAAATAAAACAAAATGCACAGTTAGACCCACTGGAGAAAAAAAATTCTTTAAAGTTCTGTATATTATGGTTACCCAGGGAATTGTCTGAGTTTTCCCCTGGCTCACCATTTAGTAATATCTAGAAGACATCAGTTCCACAGTCTTCCAGTGAAGTTCCTAATGATTCTCTTTGAAATCTAAGCAAGTAAAAATTAAAGCAAGAAAGTGAAGAGAAGAAAATTCAGGACATTAATTAAAAAAAAGTAAAACAGATAAAATCATTGAAGCTGTGATTCTTCAAAATATTCATGAATGAGAATCCAGAGAGATAGCACAGAAGTAGACATTTGCTTTGCACTTTTCCAACACAGGACAGACCTGGGTTCAATCCCTGGCATCCATATGGTCCCCTGAGCCTGCTCTGAGTGCAGAGCCAGGAGTAACATTTGAGTGCTGCCAGGTGAGACCCAAAAACAAACAAAAAATTTTCACCAATGCATTGAAACCTTCACACAATATTCTAGCTATAGGAAAGAAAAATAACTCCTATAATTATCAGAGACATTTGAAAATATGACAAAATAAATATAAAAATAAGTGAATCTTTCTCCAAGTAAAGTCCCTACCCCAAGAACAAACCAATATTTAAGGTGTCTCAAAATTAACCAGATTTGGGGCATCAAGCTGTTGACTGCACTGATCTGGGGTACGCAGATGGGCTGAAAATAATAACCCTGACAATCTCCAAGGAGATAATGAAGAGAAGATATTCAGGGTCTGAGTTTGGGGACACACCCAAATTCAAGGCCCTGAGTAATAGAGGAGGTAGAGAAGGAGATTATAATGAAGTGAACAGTGGACATGGAAGAGTATCCTTGATGCCAAGTAAAGAAGGAACAGTGATTAATTGTGTTGGATGTTCACATGGTTCTACTCATATGCTCACATAGGACTTTAGAACTGAGCAATAAATTCATCCTTTGAACTCAGACACCCACAGATTTAGAACACAATGAAGAACAAAAAGATCTACGCCGAGTTATGGCATCAAGTTATGCACCAAGTTATGCATTTCAGAAATTTTTTTAAACTTTATTATAGATTAATTGGTTGTTGGGCCACACCTGTCGGTGCTCAGGGGTCACTCCTGGCTCTGCACTCAGAATAACCCCTGGCAGACTGGGGAACCATATGGGATGCCAGGAATCAAACCAGGTCTCTCTGGCTCCTAGAGGATTGGCTTCATTTAAGGTAAATGCCCTACTGCTGCGCTATCTCTCCATCTCCGCACTTCAGAATGTTTTGGGTTGAGAGATCTTCACATGAAAACAAATTCAACTAAAACAAACAAAACCAAAACAGGGGTATAACTTGTAGAGGATTGAGGAGAAGATGTGAATATGTTACATCTTTCCAACAGCAATCTCTAAGGCTAAAAATAAACCAGGAAAATTAGCTTTACCATGCTTCATGGTGATGCTTTTCAACCTGGAATTTTGTTCCTAGCTAAACTACTAATCAAATGCAAAGTTAAATATAGACATTTTTTTTTTTTGGTTTTCGGGTCACACCCGGCAGTGCTCAGGGGTTACTCCTGGCTCCATGCTCAGAAATTGCTTCTGGCAGGCACGGGGACCATATGGGGCGCCGGGATTCGAACCGATGACCTTTTGCATGAAAGGCAAACGCCTTACCTCCATGCTATCTCCCAAGCCCCAAATATAGACATTTTTGACATGCAAGAGTTAAAACTATTGGGGCCAAGAGATAGCACAGCTGTGTTTGCCTTGCAAGCAGCTGGCCCAGGACCTAAGGTAGTTGGTTCAAATCTCAGCGTCCCATATGGTCCCCCATGCCTGGAGCTATTTCTGAGCAAATAGCCAGGAGTAATCCCTGAGCACTGCCAGGTGTCGCCCCCCCAAAAAAAAAGAGTTAAAACTATTTTATTTTATTTATTTGAGGGGGGGATCGGGTCACACCTGGCAGCGCTCAGGGGTTACTCCTGGCTCCGCACTCAGAAATCACTCCTGGCAGGCTCAGGGACCATATGGGATGCCGGAATTAGAACCAATGACCTTCTGCATGAAAGGCAAACGCTCTACCTCCATGCTATCTCTCCAGCCCCACTATTTTATTTTAATTTATTTATCACTTTCTCATAAAATATGTGCTCTAGGATGACCATTATGGTTCAAAGGGCTAAATTAAATGTATCATATTTAATCTGAATGTATCATAGTACCACACAATTGCTTGAGTACAGTGAGAAATGCCTCTCCTAGCCCCACTGCCACCACCAAATAGCACCCATGGTCACCCAAAAATGTGGATTATAAAAATAAAAAGCTGACAAACCAAGACAAAGAAAGGAATGGAATCTAGGAAACTAGAGGGTGTGAGCAAGAATAGAAAGGTCCAGCAATTGGTGAATCACCCAATGAATGTCTCTTTCTTTATTGTCAACTCCATAAGACTTTGGAAGCACTGAACTCCAGGATGAAGAGTGTTAGGGAATCCTGAACCCTGAACCCATAACAAAAAATGGCATCATCATAGATGAAGGAACATGGAGCAACCTGTTGAGAAGTTAGGAATTGAATTAATGACCCATGTGACTTCAGGAAAAAAAATAGTGAGAACCAAAGTAACATAACAGAATCCATCATAAGTTTTCATTCTACTTCCCTGGATAGAGTTGTCTAAGAAGAAAATCATGCTCAAGCCCCAAACCAAAAAGATGACCGGGAAAAGAGATCTATATAGATAGTATCTGAGTGTAGTAGGTAGGGAGAGTGGAGAGAGAGGGATCAAAGACAAATGGGATAGAAGAGAGAAAAACGCACTCTTTCCAGAGCTGAAAAATCAATCAACTATTAGTTAAAAAAAAAAAAGTTCCTTAGGGACCGGAGTGGTGGTGCTAGAGGTAAGGTGTCTGCCTTGCAAGTGCTAGCCAAGGAAGGACTGTGGTTCGATTCCCCGGCATCCCATATGATCCCCCCAAGCCAGGGGCAATTTCTGAGTACTGAGCCAGGAATAACCCCTGAGCATCAAACGGTTGTGGCCCAAAAAAACAACAAAAAAAAATTCCTTGGGGCCAAAGCAGTGGCACAAGGGGTAGGGCATCTGCCTGCATGAGTTAACCTTGAACAGACCGCAGTACAATCCCCTGGCATCCTAATATGCTCCTCCAAGCCAGGAGCGTTTTCTGAACACACAGCTAGGAGTAACCCCTGAGCATCACCGGGTGTGCCCCCCCCCAAAAAAAAAAGTTCCATACACATTTACACAAAGAAACTCCAGAAAAATTGAATGTGGGGATGCAGCCCCACCAAGGTTTATGACAGGAAAGTGTCTGTAGGTTCATCAACAACACAGAAACTGTGCAAGGGGACATGTATTTTCTGAGGGGCCACTATCAAATGCAGCATGTGGTCCCCAAGTCAGCATCATCCCTTCCCTAAGCCTCATGCTATACACCAGAGGGCAGTTATTAATTTAATTTGTTGTTGGACATGGAGATAACTTTTGGATGGCTGTGTTTTTATTTTTTTATGGACAGCACAAAGAGTCATTATTACAGAAATCCATTCTCAATAGCTTGCTGCCATTGTGTTTCTGCCACTGCTTAACTTGATAATTTCCTCTTCATCTCTCTTCATCCTGACCCTTGAAATTTTTCAGAAATTGTGTATAGCGAAGAGGCCACTAGCACCATTCTCCAGCACAGATTCTTGAAGTTGATTCTTGATGTGCATATAAAGGGTCAGCGAGCATGGACCATGGATGCCTGGATCTGAAGAAAAAAGCCAGTGGTCAAGAAGTTGGGCAACAGTTTGAGCCCAGCTCAAGCATGTAGGCACTCGACTACTGCCCCTTTCAGCTTATATATATTAATTTAAAGACACCAACAAAGACAGTAAACAGCTTTCAGTATAAAACTTCCTGTCAGGGTGATTTATTCTCAAGCAAATGAGGGAGAGAGAGAGAGCGAGAGAGAGAGAGAGCGAGAGAGAGCGAGAGAGAGGAGAGAGATGAGAAAGGAGAGAGGAGAGAGAAAGAGGAGAGAGAAGAGTGAGAGAGTGAGAGTGTCAGGCTCAGCAAAGTTTATGATCATCGTTGAAATGGGACCATCGAAATAAAAAGGCTTTCAGTCTGTGGTTGCGGTGCCTGTCTCCCCTCTTAAAAGGCAGCCCGTTCGTCTCATATTGTTTGCTTTTATCAGCACCCTGCACAGTGGCAGGAAAGGTCTACAGCATCACTAATTGAACTTGTACAGATTTATAGGCTTGAGGCCTGTGCCTGAGGGAGATTATTGGGACTTAAAAGATAATAGCACCAACAAGAAAATTAAAACGGCTTCCACCACTTATATTTCAATAGTGCATAACTTTTCCCTTCAAGTCATCCTACGATGGACTCAGAAATTAGCTGGAGAAAAGATTAAATCTCAGGGTCCCTCCAGGGATTCAGGACCAGACAATTCTGCTGCCATATAGCTCTCAGCCTGCAGGGAATCAGTCCTTCCCCTATATGAGACTGGAAGCAACATCCAGTATGAATGTTTACCAGAACGCCAGGAATAAGATCCGAGTGCCTCTTGATGGACACTCCATCTTGATGGGCAAATCCGAACTATTGCTAACTTGGTTGTATCCGAAAGACATCATTTCGCTTCTACTTCTTACACTCCCCTACATTAACTTTGCCTATGTTCTGGGATTCTGTGGGGAGTTTTAAGATCTTTTTTTTTGGGGTGGGGGCCACACATAGCAACACTCAGAGTTTACTCCTGACTCTTTGCTCAGAAATCACTCTTGGCAGGCTCAGGGAACCATATGGGATGTTGGGGAATTGAACCCATGTTGGCTACTTGCAAGGCAAATGCCTAATGGCTGTGCCTAATGGCTCTGGACCCTTAAGATCCATTTTTATTGTGTAGTGGTGGCCAGTCCTTATGTCAAGCAGGAAGTCAGGCTAAGGAATGTATCACCATGTTTATCTTCCATATGTCCCAGACAAACAGATTGAACCTTCACTGCACCTTCACCATCTTCACCCTAAACTGTGTAAATAAGGAAAATTCTTAATAAATTTCCTCAATCCAGAAGAGGGGAAATCTTTGAAATTTCTTTGTATTGTTGCTTGCAGAGTAATCAGGCAAAAAAAAAATATAAGTGGACCAACATTGCTTCCAATTGACAAGGATGGGATTTCCATACAGTTTATTGAGCCGATAATTTAAAAAGAAAGGGGAGGATGGGGCCAAAGTGAGAATATATTGGGTAGAGCATTTGCTTTGCATGTTGTCAAACCAAGGTTTGATACCTGGCATCCCATATGGTCCACAAGTCTTCCAGAGTAATTTCCAGGAGTAATTTCAAAGTGCAGATCTAGGAGTAACCCCTGAGTACCCCTGGGTTTGGCCCAAAAATCAAAAGAAAAAGAAAGGGGATATTGCAGTCCCACAGAGATCACTTGATCTTTTAAAAATAATAGACATAGAGGTCCTGAGTGATAGTTCAGTAGGGAGGACCTTTACCTTACACACTGTCAACCTGGATTCAATCCCTAGCTTCCCATATGGCACCTTGAGCCTGCCAAGAATAATTCCTGAGCACTACCATGTGTAGCACAAAACCAATAATAATAATAAAATAATAATAATAATAATAGTAATAATAATAGGGATGAATATATGGATGTGAAGACCTAGTGAAGATGTCCCTTTCCTAAAGGAGCAGTATAGTAGAATGAGGTTTGCATGATGGAATTCACGTGAAACAAAGGCCCTCTGAGAAAGATTGTTCTGAACAGAAATGAAGACTACATAAAACTTTGTTTAATTTATGGAATTTATATGCCACTGACCGATAAGAATAAAGTCCCATTCCCCAGGCCCTCACTATTGCTCATGGATTACTTGTCAGTAAATGCAATACACTCAGAACATAACAGCTACGGTAATATTTCTGTTCCCACTGCCGCTTTACTACACCCATGAAACTCTGTAATCTTTAAATTCCCTCACTGTTAACATCTGCTGAAACATTATTGGTCCCTGCATAGCGAAGCTGCTCTGAAATTACATTTAGCAGAGTGGTTAATGCTAACAGTCGAATTTTTGATGCAGTCGTGTTTGAAAAGAGCTTTCTCACAGACCCTGGGCTTATGCTTCTTTGTGGGGCTCTTTCTTTCCTAACTGTTTTGGACTCTGCTCCCAGTGGCTTGGCCTGTGTCATTAGAAAAGGAGCCCAATTCATATATAGACAGTGTTCAATAAATACCATCTGACACTCTGGTTTTCTTTTCTTTTGCTTTGTTTTGTTTCTTTGTATCATAGCCTAAATTTCATTTTTTAGCACCTTTTTTTAAAGTGAAATAAAATTCAGGGCAAGATATGGTTATAAGGAGTTCAAGGTTCAATGCAAGAAATAAATCAATTTTTTTGTAAAAATGAAGATATCTATTACTGTGCAGTGCTTACAATGTTTTCAGCCCAAACTGTTTGACACATAATTAAAATAAATACATTGCTTATAGTTTTGCTTAATAAGTAGGCATTTAGTCTTACGATTTTAAGGTAGTTAACATGCTTTTAAAACTGCCCTGAAAATATGTTAAAGCATAATAATATAGCTATTGAATTGAAATTAAGATGATTGTATCCATGTATTTTATATTAGAATATTTTATATTGACAATTACTCAGATTTGGTATTCTAGAGCATGATCAAACATCAGGGGCAGGAACTTATCTGATCTAATAAATGATAGGGTAAATATGAAAAATTTCTTTCCTAGAGAATGTTTTTCCTCAAAACTAAATTTTTAATTAAATTTCACCCTATCAACTAAAATATTCATAATTTACTATTAAAATCAGATGGAGTCATTAAATTCTAGTCTTTTTTTGAGAATAGGAGCTATATCTTGCTAAAAGATAATGCAGAACACAATTTCAAAATAAACTACCCGATGTCTGAATATCCCAAAGAGGAAAGGCTGTCTTCAAGTTTGTCCACACTATTAACTTTAACAAGCTTTTACAGAATGTTCCTCAAATGCACAGGATGTTTGCCAAAATGCATGCTATAAAATATCGTGGAAGACAACAATGATAGAAAATGCCTTACTCTGGACATATGTTGTCTCTCGAATATTTCTGTATCTGTGGACGGGTAATAGTCTGTTGAGATCGGAGGGCAGATTGTAATCTTTGCTATTTCTTCAGGATCGATGCCAGGACATACGCAAGATTAATAAAAGGGGGGTGGATTGATCTCACCTCCCACCCCCGCCCTAGAAATCCTCGCTTTCCCTGGGTCTCTTATTCCCCACACCATGAGCAGTTCAAGTCATTACTCACAAACCATCTGGCCACAAATTCTTTGCTTTGCTCTAGTGCCCTCTACTTGCTGGCCAACCCTTTTGCTTGGATTCCATATCCTTTAGTCGGTGTCTTTTGGCAAGATTTCTGGATAACTGCTTGTTATCAACACCCATGTCTGTGTGTGAGAGGAGAAGGTGATTCATTATAAGCAGCAAAGTGATTTTGGAATTTCAGGCTCAGGCATGGACCCTGGCTCCTCTGTTTTCTGGCTGTATTTGTAGCATGATTGTAGGTCCCTAAATCTATAGGATCATTGGTTCCCCACCACACCCAAGCAATCCCAGGACTATTCTATTCCCCTATATCTTAATTCTGGTTCCCAAACCCAAACTTCTTTTCTCTGCACGAACTCTCCTAAATCAATGATATTATAGTATTTATTTTGTGGGGTGGGTCTTGGCTGTAGTGTACAAATGAGCAACTATAAAAGCTTTCCACCGAGAGAACCAAAACAAAAACTATTTTTGAAATATATTCATAATCTGCCAGGTGATGTGAAGCATCTATAATCATTGAATGTCTGCCTTTATTGTACTCCTTTCTTAACCTTGTACAGGAATATGCAGGTAAGAAAGCTGGTGTATGAGATCTGAACAGTATCTGATTAATGAATACCAGCCAATGGGACTTGCCAGCTGGTTTCCCAACATTCCACGTGTCAGAATAATCGACTTCCTTCCTTTGTTTCTCCTGCCCTGCTTCATCATTACCCTAGAACTGTTGGAGTGATATTTATCAAGACTAGGTGAAATCTACAGAAAATAGTGAGGAAAAAGAAAACAAGATTTGTTTAAAATTATC